>JAYMTK010003775.1:0-11879 GCA_036897405.1 Pelargonium myrrhifolium | reverse complement strand
GGTTATGGTCAACCGGCGGGTTTTAGGCATAAAATAGCGGGTATACCCGACCCGACCCTAACCCGACCCGAAATTTCCACACCACCACCCGACCTTAACCCGACCCGATTTTTTTAGGGTTGAAAAAAATCAAATCCGAACCCTATATTTTTAAGGTCGGGTTGCGGGTACCCGCGGGTACAGGTCCATTTTGCCGGCTCTAGAAGGTGGTGTGTAGTCTTGGGACTTGGCAATAGATTGATTGACATAGCTTCCTACAATAACGTATATATTATTAGAAGTAAGTATAAAATTACAGTTTATAAATGTTGATTTAGTCTCACAATAAAAACTTAAAGAAAATTTTGAGTAAATTTAAATCTGAGATCCAAATATTTCATTTTGTAACATTAACATTTGCATAGAATATTATTAGATAATTATAAGTAAGCCTTTAAATTAGTAGAAAAAATAGGTACGATCCAATAAAGAAACTGTGGAATGTGGATCCACTGGCCACTGCTTTGTTGAGTCATAAAAAAGATGAGATAATAGTGTAATAAAAAGACATACTAAATATGAAAAATAACATGTGCTTGACAAGTAGGAGAAAACGAATCTAATAAGAAGATGGTCACGTTACGTAAAAATATAGCAATTTAGTATCAAGAAAGCGTCAAATGGTGACGAGAACAAGAGTGGGCGAGACCCAATTCCATGGAAAGCCACCCTAAAAAAATGGCGACACCATGGAGTTAAAATGGCGACACTAAAGCTCCACAATGCTCTGCTTTAATCCCAATACCAAAATCACCCAAACTCCACCAACACCCAACTATGTGCACATATTGCTCGCACCTCTCTCATTTTCCTCATATTCCGCGCGCGCATCTACCTCACTTTTTGTCTTTCCTTGCGCGCAACATTCTTTTCCCATTCTCATATAAACAACTTCTTGTGCTCCTTCACTTCTTCATCACTCACATTTTCTTCTTCTTCTTCGTCTTCGTCAACAAAACAATGGGTTCGCTCTCCGCACCCACCAACCAGCCTCTGCATTACCCACTCGCTCGGAGAGACGAATCTGTTGTCGACCACTACCATGGCGTCAAGGTCTCCGACCCTTACAGATGGTACGTACTTTGTTTCCTTTTTTCAGCATTATTGCATTTATGGGTTTTAGCTCTAGTTCTGAAATTGGTCGGAAAAATTGGAACTTTGGTGTGTTATTAGGCTTGAAGATCCTGATTCTGAGGAAACAAAAGACTTCGTGAATAAGCAGATGAGAGTGACGGATTCTGTGCTTGCAACTTGTGAAGTCAGAGAGAAGCTTAGAGAGAAAATTACCAGCCTTTTTGACCACCCTCGCTATGATGTTCCCTTCAAGAGAGCCAACAAGTATTTTTACTTCCACAACACTGGGCTTCAAGCACAGAATGTGCTTTATGTGCAGGTTTGTTTGATTGAGAGATGCAATTTTGAATTGGTTATGTTATGCTACCCCCTCCGTCCCAAAACAAGTGTTATGTTTCACTTGCATTTTGTCCCAAAATAAATGTGCTGTTTACATTTTAGAAAGTTAATTATGCATACCAACCTTAATTTGTTATAACTTTGGATGTGTGTTTTTTTACTGTCATTCAGGATGGTTTGGAGGGAGAAGCAGAGGTTTTGCTTGATCCTAATAGGCTGAGTGAGGATGGGACAGTTTCTTTGAGCCATTTCTCAGTTAGCAAGGATGCCAAGTACATGGCATATGGGATCAGTTCTAGTGGCAGTGATTGGTTGAAAATTAAAGTAATACGAGTAGATGATAAGAAAGTTGAACCTGATACAATATCATGGGTGAGTACTTTGCTTCAATCTTGCTTCATTATGGGGTGTGTGATTGTCAACTTACCATTTCTGTGTGTGTTTCAGGTTAAGTTTTCATGCATTAGTTGGACCCATGATAGCAAGGGCTTTTTCTATAGCCGCTACCCAGAACCCAAGTAAGTAATGTTCGTTTTTTAGCTGGGCTTGCTGTAAAGTTCCAAACTTTGTATTCAATTGTCAGTGCAAGTAAGAAACTTTAGATATGACAAAATATGTAATTTTACCGAATTCGGGAAAATAGTAGAGAACATGAATTTCGTTACACCATGTCTGCCTAGAAGTTTAAGCTAGGGCATGGATGTATTATGATATTGGAAGAAGATTCAATTCCATATACTATCTAATGGACCAAAACTGATGCTGGGTATATTTTGATCTGATAAACTAGGTGAGTTTCTCTTAATTTTGGTTTTCTTAGGACTAAAAATGGAACTAATTCTTATGATTTTGTACTGAAGACAGGGAGAAAAGATGGATGCCGGGACAGAAACCGTTGCTAATCTCCATCACGGGATGTACTATCATATTTTAGGTACTGATCAATCTGAAGATATTTTATGTTGGAAGGATCCTGAAAACCCAAAGTGCAGGTTTGGAGCTAGTGTGACAGATGATGGGAAGGTGAAATAATGTTTAATTAAACATAACATATACTATATGTCAAGATGTATGTATGTTTTAACCAAATTCAGTCTGTTATTGTGTTTTGCAGTATGTAGTTATGTCCATTAAGGAGACAAGTGGCCCGGAAAACAAAATTTACTACTGCAACTTGTCTGCCCTTCCAAAGGGTCTTGAAGGTTTCAAGGGTCGAAATGAGATGCTTCCCTTTATTAAGTTTATCGATACATTTGATGGACACTATCAGGCCATTGCAAATGATGACACAGAGTTTACTTTTCTAACAAATAAGGATGCTCCAAAATACAAGTTGTTTAGGGTAGATTTGGAGAAACCAAATGATTGGACTGATGTTCTCCCAGAATCCGAAAGAGATGTGCTCGAATCAGCTTCTGCTGTTAATGGTAACCAAATGATTGTCAGTTACTTGAGTGATGTGAAGTATGTTGTGCAGATAAGGGATTTGAAGACAGGTTCTTTGGTGCATCAATTACCCATTGACATTGGTTCCGTGTATGGGATTTCTGCTTACCGGGAAGATAGTTTAGTTTTTATTGGATTTAGCAGCTTTCTTACTCCTGGTATAATATATCAGTGCAACTTAGCGAATAAGGTTCCTGAGATGAAGATATTCCGGGAAATTAGTGTTCCTGGATTTGATCGTACAGAGTTCAATGTCAATCAGGTAATTATTAATTTGTATCCATTGTAAAGAGTTCCTTTTGCTCCTCTAGTCGTTCATTGATTAGATTCATTTCCAGGTTTTTGCGCCAAGTAAAGATGGTACCAACATACCAATTTTCATAGTGTCCAAAAAGAACATTCCTTTGGACGGATCACATCCTTGTTTGCTTTATGGATACGGTGGATTTAGTGTTAGTGTTACACCATACTTCAGTGTTGTTCGTACTGTACTCATAAGACATTTAGGTGCTGTGTTCTGCATAGCAAACATTCGTGGTGGCGGAGAATATGGAGAGGAATGGCACAAAGCTGGTTCACTCGACAAAAAGCAAAATTGCTTTGATGACTTTATTTCTGCAGCAGAGTACCTTGTATCAGCTGGATATACACAGCCCAGGAAGCTGTGTATTGAAGGTGGAAGTAATGGTGGGCTTCTTATTGGGGCTTGCATAAATCAGGTACATACAGATACAACACTTGGTTTCTCTACTTTGTTTCATTTACAATATCATCAAGTTAACAGAGTAAATTGCAAAATTTTGCACTCTTTGTTTGTGACAGAGACCTGATCTTTTTGGTTGTGCCTTGGCTCATGTTGGTGTCATGGATATGCTTAGATTCCACAAGTTTACCATTGGTTAGTTTGGGTCTCTAGTGTTGTGATGTTGCTTCGCATATAACAATGTATTTCGCTGATTAAAATGTGTTTTCCAGGGTATGCTTGGACCTGTGATTTTGGTTGTTCGGATAAGGAGGAGGAGTTCCATTGGCTAATCAAGTGAGTAAAATTAAGCCGCACCATCTGATACTTTTCAGTTCATATTGGCAAGCTTTGAAACACTAAGACTTGTACTGTTTTCGTTGTTCGTTGACAGGTACTCGCCACTCCATAATGTAAGGAGGCCATGGGAGCAGCATCCAGATCGACCATCCCAGTATCCATCTACGATGCTATTGACTGCTGATCACGATGATCGGGTTGTGCCATCGCACACGTTGAAGCTGCTAGCTGTGAGTTTCAATTGATCATCTACTTACATTAGTTAACACCATTGGCCTCATCATCATCATCATCATCATCATCATAATCATCAACTAGAAATAGAACTAGTGGTCATTGTATACTTGTTTTTGTGTTTTCAGACAATGCAATATGTTTTATGCACAAGTCTGAAGAAAAGCCCCCAGACGAACCCAATAATTGGGCGAATTGAATGCAAGGCGGGACATGGAGCTGGACGTCCTACACAGAAACTGGTATTCCTTTTGCTGTCTATGTACTGCTTTATTTACCATCCATATCTCTATAAACAGTATTTCGTAAGTTCCATCTTATGTTTGGACTTCGTTGTTTGACAGATTGATGGAGCTGCTGACCGATATAGCTTCATGGCTAAGATGGTAGATGCGTCTTGGATTGCATAAATCAACATCTTGCTACCAATTCAAAAGAAGAAAGTGTACAAGGAGGGCTTGGGATAGATTTGTTTGCATTAGATAAATTAGACTGAGATGACAGACACCAAGTCTCTGTTTGATGTATATATATATCACAAAGTTAATAAAAACTACAAAAGTAATTTAACCGTCTTCAAATTCATGTCTGCAATTTGCAAATGACTGAGGTAATATAATGCAAATTCTGTTTGTATTTGCATGAAAAAAGAACAAGAGTTATTCATGGCTAAAACAGCTAAAACTGCCATATATGTGAGGACTTCTCCCTCTGCTATACTACAATTACAGGACTTGAAAGGGAAAGAGTGACTGGTGACGACTTTGCCCACCATGAGGAACACAGGCGCCGGCACAAATTTCATGGAACACAAGCCCCAATCTAACAACTTCAAAGTTGGGAACAGCCTCACAATTCAGTCATAAAACAGTCCATTTTAACATCTGTAACATCAAGCTGTAGTATCTCTGCTCTGCAACCTAAAATCGATCCAATGCTGCAAACAAACCAAATATGAAAAACCATTATCCCTTTAACCAAAAGCAGAGGCGGATACGCCGTCATCATGATGTGATCTAAAACACCATAATCATACCTAGGATGAGTACGCCCTAGATCCCCATGAACAAATTCCTTGATGTAAGTCCCAGCCTGTTTTCAGATATCACCATTAGTGTACTGTTACCCATACATGAGCAGAACAAATAGCTGTTTATTTAAAAGTGGGCAATTTGGGTTGTCTGCTTGTCAACCTCATGAACTACGGGATTATAGCAAAGAACTTAGCCGCTTGCTTGTTCAAAGCTTTTTTTATCTAATCCAAATATTAGACTTCCATGTTCATCACTTGAAAATAAATCAGAATGCATGATAGCAAATTGTTGCATGTTGTATTCAAGCTCTCAATCTAAAATCAGGATATGAAACTGAATAATGTCTCATCCTTTAAAAGTGCTATCAACTCCTATATTATGGTTAAATGCCTCTTTAGCCGAAATAAACGTTTAACTAGAATGGTATAGTAAAGACGTTTCAAATATAGTGTCTCTTGCGGAAGATATAATACAGTACCTGGGTACCTAGATGCAAAAGAAAATATTGAGAACTTTCTGCTATCTTCTCAATTTTCATCCTGAATCCAGAGAAAAGAAAAATGATTAGGCATTCTGAACAAAAACATAGTGGAGCTAGAATAGTGCTATGCTGCAGAATCGCAAAAGCTCCAACCAATGTATAATCTTTTCACGTTCTAATGGGCTTCGGCGGTGAAGCACTCTTATTGGGGTCCTTTGCAGAATTTGCTGCACGAGCATAAAGACAAATGATAATTAAAATCTCATAGGGACAGAAAAGCCTCGTGAATACCGCATGATACAGAGATTTGAAACTTGCATACTGACCATGTCCTTGAAGGAGGATAAAGACTGCAAATCCTTGTCCTCAAGAGGACGAGATATCCACACTAGTGCAGCATATTGCTTCTGCATGCAAAATATGAGATCATCTAAAGTGAAGGTCCCATCCAGGTCTGATTTCCCATTTGAATAATTACACCACAGAGCAAGAATAATTTACCTGCTTCTCTGATTCTCCTTCTCGCATCAGTGTCCACCCCTCACTACCTACCACTTTAAGATTTTTCACACATACCTGCAAGAAAACAAGTTTGAGCAGTTAATCACGACTGTTCTAAACCAGAAACATGGGTAGTGTAGCATAATTTGACATTCAACTCACTAGTTTATTTTCTATGTTGTTTATCTTTTCTTCAATTTCTTTTGCCAGCACCTCAGATGGAACAAGGCGGGCGTTTTGTACCTCAACCAGAAAAGGCCTACCTGAACCCAGCATCCGAACCTAAGAAGATGAGTTCCACTTATTACATTACAAGAGACATCTAACTTTAACTTGAAGAAAACAAAGCATATATTATAGTACATCAATATCCTCTCTACCAGCAGCATGGAACTTGTAACTATCACCCCGACACACGGGAAGGATGTTGCCACCCAGTATCTCCTACAGATTGAGCAAGAGCAAGTCAGCTTCCTACCTGGCCTTCCACAAAAACACTTGTGAAGATAACGATGATCGGCTGAAGGAGTAGACAGTACCTCAACAGATGCCTCTCCCATTCTTTCATCATCAATAATCCAACGTGACTGACTCACATTTCTTGAGTACTGCGATATAGAAGTGTACTAATCAATTGCAAGTTGCACAACCAAGATCGTGCCATACTGACCTACCATTTTCACGAAAACAATTTCAAACTTGGACTTGAAAAGTTGTTTACCATGTTAATTTCTGGTCATAGATTATATGTTCTACATATGGGAATCACAGTTGAAAATAAATTCACATCAGAATAAACAAAGAAAATCCAGGTCTTACTCTGGTGCAATGGGGATTTCTGGAGTACGCTATTTAATGTACTAATTATTCATCTACCCTAGGTAATCACTTCCTTGTCTTATTTTTCTCTTCTATTTTTTTCTTTCTTTCTTTCCAATCTTCATCTCATCCTTGTGTTGTTCTATAACATTTTCATAGATTAAAGCAGCTAGAAAAAAGAAGGCAATATGAAGATGACAGCAGCAATGTGAACCATCCAGCAATCAGCATGAAGACAAAAGAACAAATTCTGAATCTCTTATGAAGAACAAATTCTGAGTGACAATAAGCTTACCTTCAGGTATCGCCCACCAAAGTATATAGAAGTTCTGTAGCACAGAAATGCCAGGTGGCAGGCTTCATTGACCTAGTTGTTAAGAGAAGCCATATAAGAACACTGTCATGCAACATTGAAACAATAGGTGCAGTGACCATGTCAATGATATAAACTGGAAAAAGAAGAAGAAATAAAACAGTTTAGGTACAGTGCCAGCGGTCAATTTGATACAAAGAAATAACCTGTAGATGTGGTTAGAATTTCTTCATTTCTTACTTCAATAGTAAGATAACTGTCATCTTACATAGTCGGGTATGCCCCATTAGTTAGTCAGAACCTTTTAATGCAGCAAAGCAACTGACAGTATACAATAACAATGAGATGCAAAATTGTCAATGGTCCTTACAGTTTTTAATTAAGTTTTTTACACACACAAATACATTCAAACCCCACCATATTAGGAAAAGTAGAGCAAACAAGGAACATGATTACCTTGTCTTTTGGGAATTTGAAGCACTCAGAAGATTCAGGATCTTGCAACCTATTTAAAGACCTTTCAGTAACAGCATCTGTTTTACTAGTGGAAAAATCAGAACACTGGATTCTAACGACCATGGGCTCATCTACGGTATCCAGGCTGTTCTCAGTGCCTGTAAGAAAAATCAGGGCAATCTTTGAGCATCCAAAATCAAGATACTCACAAATGTAAAATACTAAGTGGTGGCTAACTCTAGTAACCTCAACCATTCTCTGAAACTTAACTTCAGACAAGATAATAGCATCTTATCAGTGAGAAGTATAGTAAAATTTTAAACAGAAAACCATTAGAATACCTTCAAGGCTTCAGCAATAGCAATCCTACGTGAGAAAATGGTATAACATTAACGGCAAATCTCAATATTGCAGTTCTCCAAGGGTGCAATCCTAGCATGTACCAGGCAGTAAGATTCTTCTTCACTCTACTAAAATTGGAACCATGCATATTCTTGACAACATTTGAGGGAAAGCCAAAAATGGAAGGCTAAATTAAGGCATTGTTTGGATTAGGGATTCTGAGCATTACTGGAATCTAGAATTTGGGAATGTGGACTTTTGGAAAGTTCAATATATTAAATTTGTTTACTTATAAGGGATCTAAACTACTGTGTTTGGAATGATGAAAGTAACTAACTGAAATATTAACAAAATGTCGCAAAATGACATCTATGCCATTTCTAAATATTATGTTTAGCAGGCATTTTGCCATGAAATTTTTTTCATGCCTCTAATGAAGAAAAATATTTATTTGACCATATAAAAGCATATAATCGGGCTAGCAAACGATACCGAAATGCAAGGAGATAAAAATTGTAGAAACAGTGAATTTCTAACATGCAGCAATAATAAAAAATTACAGAGATGGAAGTTAGAAATTTCTGTTTTGACTAATGTTATTAGTTCGTTGAACGCCATCCTCACACATGGTTTTATATCTTTGGACGATTTCCACCAAACAACCTCTTTGAGGCAAAGACTGGCCTTTAAAAGTAAACAAGAGAGGATGTGGTTCGCACAAATCAAGTTAACATGCCTGTTCTTTGCCTCTTTCCACCTGCATTGCTCTTTGAAGAACTGGGAACCATAGTTGATGCTTTGGAGTGGGTATATGTCAAACGGATGCGAAAAGAGCTTGGACTTGCTTTAACATCCTGCAAAAGTTCAATACCCTATTAGTCAATACTTCACAAACTTAAAAGCATTCAAGTATTTCCTTCCCGGGACGTTAGAACTCATTGTTATTCAAAAAATTAACAAAAGAAATTTCAAAAGATGACATTAGAAAATACGATAACGATATTGAACAATTTTTCACTCACCAACAATGCTTCTAGGGTGTCTGTGATAGATAACTTTAAGACATCCTTTGCAGATACTAGTCCAGAAAGTGATCTTTCTTGGAACCAAAGTTCAGATCCATACTTCTTTTTCATGTACAACCTACAGAAGTTTGAACATGGATTATCTTTTCACCAGGTATCAGCTGATAGACGTGCCATACTGATCACAATAGGTAGTAGCACAAAAATGGAACATAATAGGCATCAATCAGGACTTAGATAGTATGTAAGACACATACTAGATAAGGTTCTAACTTTTAAGAGAGCTTCCCAAATCTGACTATCTTGTTAATTCAATTATAAAACATAAAAAATGAACAACAAACTCTCACCAAACTGCATTTTCATTTTCAGAGATTGTTGGAGGAATGGAAACTTCAAGAGAAAAGCTATCAATCTGATGACCCTCTTGCTTTACCAGCTCTGCAGTTGATGCGGCGAAATCAGTAGCAGCATCTTTCTTCACCAACTTCTCTTTGTCATCACAATAAACAAACTGCAAGATGCCTAAGCATATCCTACAGATTTCAAGTGCAACTTCTGATTCATTAGAAGAATGAGGATTGCTCGACTCTTCCTGTCTACTGAAACCATTTTCTACCGTATTCCTCTCTGGATCTGTTAGCTCGCCGAGAATAGAGAACAGAATTGACTGGGAAAGTGAGGAATAAGAATAGATATGCCCTTGGAGTCCAAACAGACGAAAGATGCATCTGGGACACACCTGCAATAAAACAATGCACTTTTAAAACCCTATGAATGATCAAATAATAGTTGAGCAGGAGAAGAGAATGCTCGTCCAATAACAACGGTCTATGAAATAAGCAGTGTAAACTCTTTTCTGTTGAGATCATCGGCATTAAATCAATGAAGAATAATGAATGATGACCAACCAAAGGTGCACTCACTACAAGAAAGTCATTTTGAGGAAAATTCCATGGTCATTAAGATTTAAGCAAAACAAAAGTCTTTTTTTTTTTTCCTTCCAGAAAATTAATAATGCTAGCAAAAGATATAGCAGATTTTCACAACAGGACATCCCACTGAAAATGGGCATACGAATCAATTTAAACAACACTTACAAAATGAGAAAAATGTTATTGCCTTAACATACAGAATCACTTAAAGTCTTAAATATAAAGACTTGACTGTCATTGACAAATCCAGAACCCTAAATTATCAACAACAAGGGAAAACATGTAAAAATTGGAAATTTGCAAAGAATTAATTGATTGGTAGAGCATAACACGTCGATCAGCATAGCTAGGAAATGCAATACTGAGACTAATGTGAAGATTAAAGGAAGAAAACAAACTCCATTGGACAACAAGTCCTTGACGGCGTGAGAGGGCAACGAGCGGACGACGTCGCGGAGAAGCTGGAACTCGTCAGCGGCGGCGGATGTTGTGTCGGGCGCCGAATCCTGGGAGTTGATAATCTGGTCAGCTTCCGTGTCGTTCGTCATCTCTAGAAGCAATTTTCGAGTTCAGGTGGTGCCAGTCACTTCACTTCACTTCACTGCACGGCGTCTCTCTCTGGTTTGGCAGTTTAGTTGAATGTAGAGAAGGGAAGAGTGGGAAGAGAAGTCTAGTGTGTTTTTATCTGACACGGTCGTTTTGTCTAGACGCTTGCTTTTCACGTCATCACCACCGTACAGTTAGCTTACCAACGTGTTACTCTTGACCCTAGATATTGCGCTACTAGACTAGTTAGGGCCAATAGAAACATGCGTGAGCTTTTTGGGCCTTTTAACTCGGTGAAGAAAATTATTGGGTGAACTTTGGGCCTGAAGCTCCTTTTTGTTTTTTTTGAAGATCCGATATTATATGAATTTTTTTACTCGAAATGGTCCATCGACTTTTGTATTTAAACTCAATTTGTTTGATTAAAAATAATTCCTGAATTTTCAAAAATTGACTCAATTTTATTCATAAACTTTTGATATAATCTTTAATTGAAAAGACCATTTTGATCACTATTTGAAAATTCATTAACCATTTTGAGTTAATATTTGAAAACTCAGTGACCATTATAGGTCAAATAAACATTCAGAGACCAAACTAAATCATCTACCAAAAAATGAGGCGTGCACAATCTTTTCAAAAATATGTTTATTTCATATAAATAGATGCATAAATTATTAATTCAATACAAATAAATTAAGTTAAAACACTAGTAAAAGTAATGTGTCAATTTTTGTTGACATGTCATTAGACCAAATATTGACCACGTTGATCAAATGAATAAAACTAAACTAAAAATAAAATAAATACAGTACATTTTATAACAGAATTATTTTAAAAAAGATTATTTTCCACGGACTAGATTCAAACAGGGTATGAAATTTAAGGTGAAATATGACTTTAGAAAGAAAAAAGTATTTTTTGTTTGACCATGGTTAAAATATGTGTGTATATATATATATATATACACACACACATACATATATTTGAAAAAAAAAAAAACAAAACAGTCTCCACATGTAAAAGTTTGTGATAACAGTAACCGTCAATCAATGTTACAAACTGCATTTGTTATTTTGTGGATTGGAAAATGTGCTCTTTTATAACTCAATATGAGATACCCTGTTATAATTAGTTGTCACACATGTTTACTATTGTTCATTATAACTACAATTTATTCAATGATGTTTTATTTAGCTTATTTAAATGTTATACAGCAGTTGAGTTCAATAAATATATGTATATTTATTGGT
>JAYMTK010003774.1:0-11881 GCA_036897405.1 Pelargonium myrrhifolium | reverse complement strand
AAATTTGGATTAATATATGAGAGCTACCCTTACTGTGTAACTCAACTCATCAAATAAAATCTAATTATTAAAAAAAAAACATATGTCTATTTTTATTATTTCCAAAATAGAAATAAAGATATAGAGGAGTAAAATATTTTGCCAATGAAAATGATTAGAAGAGTAATTTTGGGAAGGAAAGAGCATAAACAAGGCATCCTGTTGCAGTTTCTATAAAAGGTAGTGCAAGTTGGAGGTTTGGCTAGGCCAATGTGAACGTATCCATCATACTCTGTTTCCGCCGTCTCTATACCAGTATGGAAACAACATTCAAATCCTTATTGGCCTCCGAAACTCTGCCTCTTATTATCCTCTCAGCACTTATCTACTTGTATCTCATCTTCTGTGAATTTCGGCGACTTCGCAATAAGTGCTCTCCTTGTCCTGGCCCCCAATCCTATCCCATCATCGGATGCTTGGTTTCCTTCTACAAGAACCAGCACCGTTTACTCGATTGGTACACCGAGCTACTCGCTCAGTCCCCGACCAACACCATCCTCGTCCAACGCTATGGAGCGCCACGAACCATCGTTACTGCCAATCCAGACAACGTCGAGTACATGCTAAAAACCAACTTCAACAACTTCCCCAAAGGCAAGCCCTTCACCGAGATCCTCGGGGACTTTCTTGGATGCGGCATATTCAATGTGGATGGAGATCTCTGGCGCACCCAGCGCAAGCTAGCCAGCCACGAATTCACCACCGCCTCCCTCCAAGAATTCATCATGGACACCTTGCAGGACGAAGTGGAGAACGGGTTGTTGCCGGTGCTAGAGTCGCTGGCAAGAAAGAACACGGAGGTGGACTTGCAAGCCTTGCTAAGAAGGCTTGCGTTCAATATGATTTGCAAGGTTTCCTTGGGGATTGATCGGTTCTCGTTGGACCCTTCTCAGCCTGATTTGCCAATAGCCAAAGCGTTCGACATGGCGTCCACAATCTGCGCACGGCGCGGAGCAGCGCCTCTGTTCATCATTTGGAAGATCAAGAGGCTGCTGGGAATCGGATCTGAGAGAAAGCTGAAGGAGGCTGTTGAGGAAGTTCACGACTATGTGGCAGAGATAATAAAGAACAAGAAGAAGATGATGGTTGAGAACGGAAAGAGCTGCAGTGAAGATCTCCTGTCGAGGCTGATATTGGCCGGCCATGAGGAGGAGGTGATACGAGATATGGTAATTAGTTTCATCATGGCAGGAAGGGACACCACGTCCGCTGCAATGACATGGTTGTTCTGGTTGCTTTCCTGTCATCCCGACATAGAGCAAGAGGTGGTGAAGGAGATAGAGGTCGTGAAGGACACCATGGCGGATTATGGATCATTGAAGGAGTTGAGATTGTTAAAGGCGTGCCTGTGTGAGTGCATGAGACTGTACCCACCGGTTGTTTGGGACTCAAAGCATGCCTTCGTCAAAGACATGTTGCCAGACGGTACTCCAGTCCGGGCTGGAGACAGAGTGACTTACTTCCCTTATGGAATGGGGAGGATGGAGACATTGTGGGGGGCAGACCAGTTTGAGTTCAAACCAGACCGGTGGTTTCTTGAACCAAACACAAAGAGAGGGCCGTTAAAGAAGGTGTCTCCATACAAGTTCCCAGTTTTTCAGGCCGGTCCAAGGGAGTGCCTTTGAAAGCAGATGGCTTTCTATCAGATGAAGTATGTGATAGCTTCCATACTCCAGAGGTTTGAGATTGTGCCAGTCAACTCAAATAGACCGGTTTTTGTGCCACTCTTAACGGCTCACATGGCTGGTGGGTTCAAAGTCATTATTCGAGATAGAAAGATCAATTGATAAATAAAACAAAAGAATTCATTAAACTAATGAAAACTCCTTGTGCTGTGTAACATGCCATTGTACCTCATATGTTGTATAAATATGTGATTCAAATGTAGAGCAATCATGCATAGAAACTTAAGACACGTATCAAATGATCAAAGTTAAATCATAATCAATGGAACTATCATGCAGTGGTGCGCGGTATGATCCAAAATTGTTTGTTTAGTTGGCATATATTCATATTTGTGCTTTGTGTAAACATCAAGAGCCGTCCGGTTTCTTTCAAATCTGGTCAGAGAGCACATGCCTGTCTACAACGATGGATCCACATGTAATGATTTGAATAATGATTCTACTTAGTCAGCCCACTGCCTCTTATTATTTTTATTATTTAGGTTAACAAAGCACCTTAAACTATGTTAAAGCCAACTAACCAAATAATCTAATCCCCTATGTATAGTGGTTTTTTATATGTTTTTTTGTTTTCTGCAAGAGGACAGAACATAAAGTAACCCCTTCCTAGTTGGTTCCACACTTCCACTGGCCAGATGGGAAAAGTAGGAGAGGCCAGGGTCTAATCTCACCTATATTTGTGGATCAGGTTCAACTTGTAGCTCAGCCATTGATCCGTGAAAAAGAAGGCTATTTGTGCTACTATAGACGAGATGTAATGGGATCAATGCCACTTGTCAATAGACGTAATATGTCAAAATAAGTTGTTTGTGCATTTGCTTTCTAGTAGTATACTGTTAATGAAATTAGTGGTACTTACAATGGGAAGCTTCCAATTTTTTTTTTTTGCTGCATCCATCATAAGTATGAGAATATTTGGAGAAACAGAGAGCCTCATCTCTTGCTGTGCATTCTCAAAGTCTTGAGTCAAAAGAGAGAAAAGATACCAAGTTAACCAGAAAACAAGTAGAGGTTCATATCGTAACATGACCGTGATTTTCTCCGTGCTGATTTTTTGCATTTATTACCTGAAGAGCTACAGGTCTCATGCCACTTTTAGCTTTGTCATTTCTTTTCCTTATGTCAGGTCGTCTCTCAATGGAACCGTAGAAACATCCTTCACTATATTTTCGTGTCTGATCTCAAATATCCAGGGAAGGGAAGTTACAAGAAAAAACATGACAAAATACTTAAAAATGAATTGTCAAGACTCAGATATAAATGAATTAGATACCTTCAGTCAACTTGCATATGGTATCAATAGTCTCCTTTAAAAGTTTAAACAGTCCATCCCAACAGATCGATTGCATGCAGTCCAGTTTTCACTCCTGCAGAAATCCATTATCAATTGGTTATTAGCCATGTATTTATAGGATAAGAAATGGTCTAAGAAGAAGGGAAAACGGGTGTTGGATGCTTTTGATGAAGCTAGGGGAATATAAAATTACTTTGTAAGTTGTCTCCTTCCTGCTTCATCAAACTCTTGTGGTCTATTTGTTTATGCAAATGAATGGAAAAGGAGGAGATTATGGATTACAATAGAATTACTACAACTAGAACGTAAAACATGAGTCAATATGGTATGCCGATACATGATAACAGGTCTGATAGCCCAAGAGATAGTGCGGCCAGTGTCCTTAAATTAATTAGCAATTACAATGTGGTGAAGCAACTTGAAGGCAAAACCATTATGCACAACAGTATATGAAACATAAGGCTTTATACTAACAAAAAAATAATTACAATTTGTTATTCACTAGTAAAGCATGCTTTAATTTAAATTATATCTCACGCAGTATGATCATCATTGCTCTTTGGCACCCCAAACTTCAAATCCAAATTTTAGGGGACACATTTTCAACCTCAAGGACCCCAAAACACCAATGTTAAATTTTTAATGAAAACCCTCCTAGTAACTTATATGGATTGTTGCCTGAGTGAGTACTCGGACAAAACTGAGCAATTATCAACATTGGTAGATCACAAAGGAAACGCAGTATTTAGCTGTTCACCACCACAGCATTTAGACAAATTTCAAAGACGTATAGTTGTAGTTTACTATTTCATGAAAATAGATCCCCAATTTTAATACTGCAAGGTATGTTTAACATTTATCTATGCATCTTAAGTTATAGGTGGTACAATTTATTGCGACACTATTGTTACAAAGCCTTCCTTCAACAGCATAAATGAGTCAACTAATCCAAAATCAGAACTGTCTGTTATCTGATCAAAGCTCTAAAAAATTTCAAATTACCAGTTCCACAACTCAAATCAGGAACATGAAATTGAGTATAACTTGAAGGACCAAAGACTATCTCTTCTCCAACCTTGCACGGCTCACTCTTACCGGCCCTAAGCATATCTAAATTCAGCACATTCCAAATCTCTACTCATACGCTCACAGATTCAAATGCATCTTCTAGAGAAGACATTGATATGACTATTAAAGCCACGAAACCTAACTCTCGGAGTTTTCAGAATCCAACAAAACTTAAACTGTTCCGGATTCCTCTAAAATTCACATTTCCTGAGCTCAAAATCCAACTAAATCTAAATTGCTCCTCATCATAGTGAAATTCACAATTGGCGAGGTCAATCCAATCACAGGAGAAAAAACAAAGCTAACAATGAGAAGAAGAAATTACCGATGAGTCCGGGAGAAGAGATCTGCGAGGGCCTAGCTCGTGGAATAAATTTGCCTTGGACGTCACAGAGAGAGTTGGAGTCGAGGAAGACGCCGGCCGAGAAGTCGTTCCTCTGGTTGAGGTTCTCGAGTACTTGATTTCTGAAGCACATCTTCTCCGTCTCCTTGGATCCTCCACCACCCTCGCTTCCGAAGGAAACTGTTATGGCAATATAGTGTGTGTTTTAAGTTTTAACTCCTCTTTTCCCGCCATTTTGGGGTCTCAGTCTACAGATCACTTGATATAAATGTCCCACGATAAAGTTTGCATTGCAAATTTTTGTTTGGGAATCTCATCGGCGGTGTTTCAATTATAACCTTCATTTTCAGTTTCTTAACTCGTGAACAACTTGATTTCATCATGAGGAGGATGGAATGAGATTTTTCAGTTTTATTTTTTTATCTCTTTGTTACATGTATATGATATCCAAAAAAAAAAAAATTATAAATTAAAATGGCAAATGAAAACGCGACACATGGCACCTAAGTGTCAAATCATCACTTTCTCAAGAGTCAAACAGTCCATTAGAATAGACTCCCGGTCGTTCGAGACATCTCAATTGTCCTAATTGTCCAGGTCATCTCGGTCATTTCGAAAGCTTCTCAATGTATCAAACAAACAAGCCAATGGGGTCTCACGGACTTGCTCTTGCCCAGCGGCTTCACGTGCTTGCTCTCATACTACCGCATCAAGCACAAAGTCATAAGCGGAACTTGAGTCACTGGTTGGGCGCCTAAATAATCGTAAAAAAGATCAAGACATTGCAAACTCTTAAAGCATCAAGAAAGTCGAGCAAAACCCTTGTGGCCGTTAGCCTCGACAACGTGCTGTGAAAATTCAAAACATTACACTGTATATTGAGCATACGCACTCAACTCGTCGCGACGAGAGAGAGTGTTTCAGATTTTAGAAAGCTTCGCCCGTTTTTTGAGAGAGGGTGTTTTAGATTTTAGAAAGCTTCGCTTGTTTCTTCCATTCAACGGTCCGGGGAAGATCACAATATGTGGTTATCATACCTCATACGTGGTTATCATACCTATGAGTTCAAGCCATCTTCTTGGACTACCTTGAAGGCTCCATAACACCCTGAACATCGATCATGATCAACCAATGTTCTTGAAGGCCCTAAGATGCGGTTGAAAATCAAATTGACGTTTCAGAAGCATTCTTCTATTTCCTTCTACTGAAAATAACAACAAAAACAAACTCTTCTCTATAAAAAATTCACCATCATATAACTAGAGTAATAGTAGTAGTCAGCAGTTTTATAAACTTCAATAAATCAGATTTTACATGTTAAACTGACAATTGGGTCATGGAGTACATTACTCACTTAATATGGTACTAAAACTTGTCTTACTTTCAATAATGGTAAATGACTTAACTTTGGATTTAAATTTGCAACTGTAGAGAATAAAATTTTAAGGCAATCATCATCCACTCCACAAAGGATTTAAATCCAACACTACCAAGCATTTCTGACTTCTGAGTGAATGAAATTTCCAGACAGCAAATACTAGAGGAAGATGATATGAATAGCCTGATAAACCAATCATATATACTTGTTACACTACAGCTTCCAGTTATACATGTGAACTCCTCTCTCATCAGATGTAGCTTTTATTCTGATATCCATATCAAACAACTCTATAAACTTCACTTAATTATGAGATATCCCAAGATTCAAGCTACCATAATAGAACAATTCAGAATAAAGTGACTGAGCCGATTACTGCCTGGTTCAAGAGGCCTCCACAGCAACTCGTCGGCATCAGGATCAGGGCAGCAAGTATATATACTCATGACATTAGCGGTAACATGAGCCGCAGATGCACCTATAACAAGCAGCTCGTTGCCCAAAGACTTGAACGCTACTCCCCATCCTTTGTTGAAATCGGCTCTCACCGGGACGGGTCCTAACCTCTTCCATGTGTTGCTCTTCTTCAAATACATCTTCAGCTCATTTGAAGAAGCTTCAAGTGAATAGAGCTCATTGTTCACAACAGCAACCAGGGGTGGAGATTGGGAAACCGTGACCGGGATATCTCTTAACATGTCCGGAATCAGTTCCCAGGTATTCCTCTCCACGTTAAAGGCTTCCCCACAAGTGAGATCGTTCCCTTCCTCGTTCTGTCCACCAATCACGTAAAATTTGTCGTCCATGTAACATCCCGAGCATAGCTTTCTCCTTTTGTGCATCATCGGCAAGGGGACCCATGATTTACTATCGGAATCGTACTTCTCAGCGGATCTCAATACTCCCCTATTGGTCTCCATGTCAATGCCGCCAGCTATGAAAGCGAAGGTGCCACAGGTGGCAGAGGCAAACAAACACCTTGCTTTTTTCATGGAAGGACCCTTAAACCAGCTGTTGGATGCCAATTCGTACCGCCAAAGAACAACACCATCAATCTCATTGCCTGAAACAAAAAGATCTGTCCCTGCACAAAATGACTCCTTATCCCCAGATGAGAAACAAATGTCTGATGGTAAAGCTGGAAGCTTCCTACGAGACTGGAATTGCCGATCAAATGCCCACCAACTACTCTCCCCACTCGTCAACATAAAAACGGACGGTTCCTTGAACCCAATCTCCCTTCTAACCTTAAAGAGCTCACCACTCTTCAAAAGAGCTAAAAATCGCTTGTTTACGAAAGCAAGCTTCCAGTATTCTGATCTAGGAATCCTAGCCAATACCAGAACCTCCACCTCATAACTTAGTGAGGGAACAAACGAGTAATCTGCATCCTGAAGTTCTACACCCGAGGAACCACCAAGCCATCCCTTACTGGTTCCGTAAAGCCTAATCTTTTCTGGAGGGGAATCGCGCCCACCAACCTGAACTACATCATCACAATCACTGAAAGGTTGCCCTCTCTTACTACTAAGGCAACCATCATTGTTGCACAAATCTGATATTTTTTTCTCATCCTCAATTTCTTTCTCCTTAAACATCCTTGTTAACCTTAAAATCACCTATAATTTGAACAAATTAAGAAATACAATCAGCTACTAAAGGGACAGACCAGATTGCCCTAATCAGAATACCTGAAAGTTCAAAGTATGCAACTTTAATTCATTGTGTGTTGATCATAACAATCCCAAGCATTCAAGAATCTAAGCAACAAGAAAACATGCATAAAAATCCCCGAAAATGAATATTAGATCACTAACCAGAAATGAAACCAATGGAACACACACACTTCACAGATTTATCAGGACTTGAGAAACTATGCACCAAGATCAAAATCAGGATACAAGAGAATGAAGTTTGGAGTTGCGGGTTCATCAGAACAACAGAGATGAAGAAACAAACATGCAATCAAATCAGCAGGAAAAACAAGAACAACAAATTAAGATCAAATAACAGAACCTATGTCATTGGGTTCATGGGTTGATGAGGATAATACAAATTAAACTCACAGTATGCATATAAGAACATGCAAAGCCATTTCATAAACAGTAAGAGAAACCCAAAAAAGAAATTGAGATCAGGAATCAAAATTACATTAAATGAGTTGACCACCGAACCATAACATGAAAATGCACTTACCGGTAATCAAAACAACAAAACCCAACACAAGAAAAATGCCAAAGTGGGTACCCGAAAAAGATTGTCAAGATAGAAACGCACAGTGACAAATGGATATATATGCACAAATACAAAGGCACAGTCACTAGAAAGGAAAGGCAGAGAGAGGCGTACCAGGGAAGTAAAGTCGGAGCATAAAAATAAAAATAAACCCAAAAATACAAAAGAGAAAGAAACGGTTAAATGGGTCGTCGCAAGTCTCTAGGGCTGACCCAAAAACAGCAAAACGAAGCCCTAGAAATCGGGATTATGGAAATTGGAAATAGGAACAGAAACAGAGGATAGGCCATTGAAGGGTGTGTTGAAGAACATAGTAGTGGGTGGTAAGGTTCTCTGGTATTGTGAGAAAACCATAAAAAGAACAGAAAAAAACTCAGCTTGACAAAATTTCAAAGACCCCATTTGCTTTGCTTGGGAGGTTTTATGCCTAATTTACTACCAACCTTCCTGTTACAGATATGATGCTAAAGTATGAATATTATATTCTCATTTGTTATTATTGCATATTCACAGAAACACTACAACCGCAACACAGTGCCAGACGTCTCTACATTTTTATGTTCTTTTTGAAAAGCGACTGCTCCGGAGAAGTAACAAAGAGAAGCACGTACAGGAATGCGTAGGGGGTGACAATTCGTGTTTACCATTGTGTTCTTGTCATACTAAAAGTCTAACATTATGTTAAATATATCAAAACAAATCCGACTTGTTTATTAAATGGGTTGAAAAACACAACACAAATACGACTCGTTTATGAATGAGTTGACATGAAATGACATGACAAACACATTTAAGTAATTGAGTTTAAAATTATACGATTCGACCCGATACATATACATAAATGAATTGATAGTTAATTGTGTAGGTTGTAGCTCAACTGATAAGAAACGAAATCTAACTATTTAACAATACACAAATCGGGAAATTCACATTTTTAATTAACATCAATTATATATTCAAACCAAGTGAGCATTTAAAACAGCCGGAATGTGGTGTTTGCCTATTTGGAATGATTTCACTATGCGTCCATAAAGTTATAATATACACAGTGGCAGAGCCAGGATTACGATAAAGAGTGGGCACAATAATTTCAAAAAATTTATTTATATAGTTATATATTAAAATTAGAGAAAAATAACGTTAGTCAAATGTTGATAAAGATAAAATGTCACCTCACGAATTAAATTTATACTAATCATATAAATTTATGGGTGCGGAGCGCCCGCTTGTTTTAATTTCATTTGTGATTTGACTGAATTTTAGACTTTTAGCTACCAGTTGTTTGACCCTCTTAAAATTATTATAAAATATTTTTGGAGTTTATAATTTGAAAAGAAAAAACATTAAAACTTATAAATAAAAAAAAATTATTGTAAAACATGTCTATAGTTTTCATGCTTTGTAAGTATTTCGTGATTATATTTATAACATTCTTAAATATATCAAAACTATAATTTCTACCCACGTTACAATTGCAACATTCACATTTATATTAAACAATTATAATATATCTTAATATTTATTCTAATAAAAAAATTATATTGTATGAGCAAATTATTTAAATCTACTTGAGATTTGCAGAAAAAACAAAACCAAAATATAAAATCTATATGATTAGTTAATTACTTTATATGAATTAAATACGTAGTAAATGGTTAGAAAACATAGGGAAAAGAAAAATCATGAGGCGCACACAGTAGTACAAACTTATCACTGATGGGCTGCAAAATGATGAGAAGGTCCATGAATAAAGAGAAAATGGGCTGAGAATATAATAGAAAAAAAAATTAGCTCAAAAAATTGAGCATGGGCCAAAGAGCGAAAATAATGTGTAGGCCCAAACTATTTATAAGGGGTTGGAGGGGCTGGGGTGGGCCAAGGCCCACGATGGCCTCCCTCTAGCTTCGCTACTGAATATACACAACATGTTCGTAACTAATAATAAGCATGTAATTGAGCAACAAAAACAGAAAAATAATCACATAATATATATGAGAAAAAAGAATCTCAATTATGGTTTATTGGCTGAAACTCTCAACTAATAAATAGTGACCAATAACATGATGTCACATCATCGATTAACACTCATACCCGCTCTAATAAATTTGTAGGCGCGGAGCGCCCGTCCGAATTCATTTGACATTGTCTCTTGGCTGAGATTCCTTGCACTATGATATACATACACAACAAAACAAAGGTAGAATTTGTCTAACTAATTAATAGTAAGAAGAAACTAATAGAATTAGTCAAACATTCTCCCATTCTTATTGAGTTTGGATGGAATGACTGCTTGATCACATTTCCAACTTCTAAATATATATAGTGAATATGTTAGATAACCCAAAATCATTCATGTAGTATATATGAAATTAATAATGAACATTGTATGATCTTCCTTTGACAATAATATATTAATAGATGGTTCTTGTGAAATGCTGAGAGTGCTAATATGCATCTGACTTTATAGTTTACATTTATCTTCGTGTGTAACTTAATGCGAGACCCTCTATATATATTTAAGTATGTATCACTCCCTTCACATATGCAGCCTCACTTCACTTCTCCTTTGTTGGACAAGTGAGTACTTTTTAGTGTGACATATATAGTACTCCGTATTATTTACAAAAGAGCCATCAACAATTCAACACCTGTCCTATTTAGATTAACTGTGTTAATCTAGGATTAATTACAATTTTATGCTATATACTATACTCCCTTTGTAATTCACTAAATTGAACTATCAAATTAACTATTTACTACCTTGTACTTTCAAAAGGAGAAATATCATATTTAGTCCCTGAACTATCCATTTTGTTCTATTTTAGTCCATGAACTTCATTTCGTTCCTCCACAGTTCATCTTATCTTTGTTTTGTTCCCCGTTAGTCCCTGCCTTCAACTATCCTAACGGAATTCGTTAAATCGCAATAAAAAATATTAAAAAGTCTAAAATTAAGTGGGTAAAAGATGAAAATACCCCTCTTCAACCCTTTCACTGTTCAGGTTACGGGACAGTGAAATGTTAAAACTATAAAGTACATGACGGTGAAATGTTATAAGTATGAAGTACATGGTAGTGAAATGTTAGAACTATGAAGGTAAGTTTTGTCATTTACAATACATTTCAGACATGTGCAGTGCACGTGATAGACTTAAAAGCGTTTTTTGTTAATTTTTTTGGCCGACAAATTTATTTGTTAACAGAATGAGAGTACAAGGTAGTAAAAAACTAATTTGACATTTCAAAATAGTGAATTGCAAATAGAGTATAATTCAAGTTATGAAATTGTAATTCACCTAAAAATACGATTGAACAAACTAACAATTAAGCGAAATAAATCAGGACCAAAATACAGAATAACAGAGAAGATGACACGCCCCAAACCTAGAAAGTGGAACACCATTGGATAAGGATTCATTTCACTGATAATTAATTATTTTTTTGAAAGGTAATAACAGATTTTATTAATTGGAGAAGGCAATGCCCAAGTTACACAAATGACATTCCAAAGGACCCCATATCAACGTGTTGTCTACTACAAGCCCGACTAGGCGAAGCCCAAAGTAAACGTCTCGGACGTAGAGCAAGCTCAGTTGTAAGACGCCCCCTACAATTAATTTTATTCCAACAATCTCCTGGGTACTAGCCCATGGACCGCACCGGTTGCCCCTCCAACCGGCCATACCGAAAACTAAAATCAAACTAATAAACCAAACTGAAGCAACTAAAACCAAACTAAAAAACAGGAAAAACAAAACGAAACTAACCAAGCAAAAAAGAGAAACAATTGACCAAAACCCCAAACGGACCCCCCATAACGAGAAACAAGAGACCAACCA
>JAYMTK010003773.1:0-11883 GCA_036897405.1 Pelargonium myrrhifolium | reverse complement strand
GTGAAGGCCACGAGCGAGCACGGGAGCTCACTCCTGCAGATAACTGACATCGTCCCGACCGATCTCGACGAGAAGAATCTATGACCGACATCGCCCTCGGCAACAAGATGCAATATTACACATGGCACCCCTGAATTATGTTTCATGACTTTAGACTACCCTGAAGTATACAAGAGCATTCCGTATATTATAGATAACGGAATAGTGGAAAAAGTGATGCACGTGACATGGTGCACAGAGATATATCCATTCAAATACCTATACACACAGCGTCTTGTGCACTAAAAAGAGCCAGAAAGATGTTGCAAGGTGATCTATCTGAAGAATACAAGTTGTTGCATTCATATTCAATAATGATCACTACATCCAATCCCGAGAGCAGATGCAAACGGATGGTATAGCACCATGGCATTGAAGTACAACAGACTCAGGTATCACTTTTTCCATTATTCCGTTATCTTTAACAGACGAAATGACTCTTGCATACTTTAGGATAGTCTAAAGTCATGAAACATAGTTCAGGGGTGCCTTGTGTAATACTTCATACACCAGGGGTGCCTAGTGTAATCACCCCAAAAGAAAATAATCAACCCAAAAAATCTACGTTTAGTAGCCAATAAAAGGTATGAACAAATGAAGCCAAAATAGAAAAGAAAGATGATGAAGGAACATGCGCTCATATTTTGTAATTTTGGCTTTGAATTTGAATTGGGTTAATTATATGTACACCCCTTTGACTTTCTTAGAATAAAATGTTGGCCTCTTGACTTTGTTTTTATCTTTTTCGAACTCTTAACTTGTAATTTTTATTAAAAAACTCCAACTGACGTGCTATAGTAGGTCAAGCTTGTTCACGTCACCTTCTTGCCACGCCACCGTACACGTCACCTTCCTTTGACTTTCTCCTAATAAAATGTTGGCCCCCTGACTTTGTTTTTAGCTTTTTTGAACCCTGACTTGTAATTTTTATTAAAAAAACTCCAACTGACCTGACTTTGTTTTGTGTGTTGCCTTCTTCTTCTTCTTCTTCTTCTTCTTCTTCTTCTTCTTCTTCTTCTTCTTTCATTTGTTCGTACAACCCTCTTGTTGTTGTTGATGCCTAAAAGCCCCAAATTGTTGTTGCTGAAGCGGCGTCAATTGCAACAACAACGATGAACTATGGATGCTCTGTTACTGGTATTATTGGTGTTGTTGCAATCCAGCTCCGTCCATGGCGGTGGGAGGTGTCTGGAGAGGATTTAGGGACGACGATGTGATCTCTGCCATGAACACGGGCGTGAAGGCCACGAGCGAGCACCAAAGCTCACTCCTGCAGATAACTGACATCGTCCTGACCGATCTCGACGAGAAGAATCTATGACCGACATCGTCCTCGGCAACAAGATGCAGTATTACACATGGCACCCCTGAATTATGTTTCATGACTTTAGACTACCCTGAAGTATACAAGAGTCATTCTGTCTATTATAGATAACGGAATAGTGGAAAAAATGATGCACGTGACATGGTGCACAAAGATATATCCATTCAAATACCTATACACACAGCGTATCGTGCCCTAAAAAGAGCCAGAAAGATGTTGCAAGGTGATATATCTGAAAAATACAAGTTGTTGCATTCGTATTCAACAATGATCACTATATACAATCCCGGGAGCAGATGCAAACTGATGGTAGAGCACCATGACATTAAAGGACAACAGACTCGGGTATCACTTTTTCCACTATTATTTTATCTTTAACAGACGGAATTACTCTTGCATACTTTAGGGTAGTTTAAAATCATGAAATATAGTTCAAGGGTGCCTCGTGTAATACTTCATACACCAGAAATGCCTTATGTAATTACCCCTAAAATAAATGAAGTAAATATTAGTACTTATTTGTTTTAAATTATGGATCTGAAATATCATTCATATACTTTGTTGTTATGTGGTACAACAATAGCATATTCGAATTAGCTTAGTTTTTCGCATCAATTTTAAGGACGTGTTTCATATTAGTTTTGTGTATTATAATCTTTCGAGCATAATTTCAACATTCAAGCATAATTTCATTATTCATAAGTTCATGATATTTATTCATAAAATCATGCACTTACAAACCCGACCAAACATATTCATTATTCACTTAACACATCTCCCCCAAACCCCACAATAATCACAAAAACACCAACCACACACCGTAATTACTACGCCGGAACAAACTCCACCGGTGCAAGAACAATCGGAGCCACCTCCGGCCGAGCCACAACCTCCTCCAAATCCCCCCCTCGTCCCTCCAAATAAGCCCTCAAAACCGCCACTACAACCCCACCAACGCCCCTCCTCATAACCTCCCTCGGACCCGACCCGTTTTTGCACACACAATCCGCAACCGCCCCGACCACCCCCTCCGGGTCATCATCCAACACATCCATGTGACCATAATCTTTAGCCACAAAATGGTAACACGGTGGCTTGCACTCGTAAAAAAACTCCTTGTGGTTCACGCCGTCGGGGGCACACGGCGGCACGCAACAGCTCCGCCTCTCCGAGCCCAGCCTGGTCCCGATCACGGCGACCGGGACCGGGAGGTTGAGGGATTGGGGCTTGTAGGTGAGGATTTTGGGTGTGGTCCGGCAGTATTTGCTGGTTCCGGCGACGGGGTCGACGGCGATGAGGGTTGAGAAGGGGAGGGTGGTTTGGGAGTATGTTCCGAGGGCGAGAGCGAAGGCGGTTTTGCCACCGCGGCTGTGGCCGGAGAGAGCGAGGCGGGTGAGGTCGGCGAGGACGGAGTCCGGGAGGGTGGATTGGAGGGACGTGGAGAGCCAGTTTGTGACTTTTGCGGCGGATTCGACCTCCTCGGTTCCTTTGGGGACAATGTAGAGGTATAGCTGAAAATTATGAATGCACAACTTCATTAGATAGAATCAAGCATTACAATATGATGAATAGAATCCGAGACATTCTCGGGGATAAAAAAGACCCCTCAACATCAGAATTAGGCAGGCGAGCAAATTCATGAGCTATTTTATTCGCAGAGCGGTATACGAATGAAAATGGGACGCACTCAAAACCTGAGGCAAGAGCCCAACAATTCTCAAGCAAAATACCTATTCTAAAACCTTCCAACTTTTTTAGCGATAAAGCCACTTTAATCGATCTCGAATCCGATTCGACTTACACCTTGCCCCAACCCTTGTTTCTTAGCCTTGACTAATGCCTCTCTAATAGCATGACACTCAGTCTCTCTAGGATCCATTGCTGTCGGGAACAATAGGGGAAGGAGTCTTAATTGTGACTAAAACCTAAATCAAATTAAACCGGTTGTTTACGCGCTAGAAAAAAAAAAAACAATGATCATGCTCGAAAATACATTTTTTATCCACTTTGAATTGATTTATATATAAATATATATAGTATTAGGATACTAAACCAAATAATATGGTTTACATTCTAATCCACTAATGAGTTTAGGTACACCTCGTAAAAAAGTTTAGATCCCGACGGATCACTCCGCTCCTCCAAATGACACATATATAGGTTACGTTAAGAGAAATTTAGCCATACTATTATTGAAAATCAACTTTAGATTCAGCAGATCATAGGTATATATATTATATGCAACATGCATAATTGATAAAATGAGTGTAACTTTACTTTAACGCATGATACAGATAAAATAAGTGCATATATAAGTACGTACTTGAGGAGCGACGACGATGAAACCATGCGAAGATATGAATTGGAGGAGTTGAGAATAGAAGTAGTTGCGGAGGTAGAAACCAGGAAGAAAGAGCAAGACAGGATAGGTGCCCTTCAAGGTTGGGGTTAGGATTAGCAATGGCTTTGGTGGTGCACTAGGGCTTGATGTCTCTATTTTCATGCTTGTTACTGGATATTTTCCTGTTGAGAACACACCAACTTCACTCAATATTGATGATGATGATGATGATGATGCCATAATTTCTAGTTCTTTCTTTTTCTATGGTTGGATTTAATGTTCTTGTGTTTGCAACTCTAATTAAGCTCTATATATATATACACACATGTGTATATATATATATGTGTGTGTGATTTCTTTCTTCTTCTTCATTTTATTTTTTATTTTTATTTTGGGTTCTTTATTGACTAGGAACTTGGTTATTTTATTTGGACTTGCTTCTTTTGTGGTTGATTTTGGGAGGTTGGACATTCAACTTCTTTGGCGCCATACTTAAACTGAAAATATTGGGAAAAACAAATTATATATAGTTCAAGAAAAATATAAGTATAATAAAAAGGCTCAATTCCAGAATAAGAAAAAAAAAATACTAGATGTCTAATGTTGTATAAAACATTTCGCAGAGAATGTCGCGGGAGTACATGCGTACATGGTATGTTAATCAATAAAAATGAACGTAGATGTATTAAAATGTTTTATATAATATATCAGTATCTTCATCGTAAATATGTAGCACAAAACGATTAATTTATCAGCTGGTTTAATTTTACACTTAACATGTTCTGTTTTGGCCAAATTATAACTTTAATATTTGATGTATCATGTTCTAATATTTGACACAAAAGATTTGATAAAACTTTGGGAACAAATAGCAATACTTTCATATGAATGTTTATCATAGTCTATATATTGTTGTCAATTAAGTCTGTGGTGTTTCATTTTTTTAATGACTTTGAACTATTAATAATATTGTTTAGATAATTTAATTATAATTTCATGAATTAGTACCCAAAAAAATCATATGGGAAAATGATAAAATTAACAAAATTATTCGTACTTTGGAATGATCACGAAAAATGGTTTGAAAAGTATTAGATCAACACGTTTATGATTTGAGAAGTGAAAAAGAACAATTAGAATTGCCAATCTAAATGTTAGTACTATTCAATTTTAATGTCCTTATTAAGGAATAGGAGTGATGTAGAGACAAAAATAGTGGGGACTCAATTTATAATCAATCATGAGGTCCCATAATTTTCACAATTAATTTGATGTGTCCTACGTAAGACGAGAGGCTGCTACAGCCTATATGAGACTGAAAACAAACGAACAACACAACACTGCTCATGCATGCATGTGTCCAATCATAAAACTCATTGTGAAACATATGTTGTGTTTCTCAACATCATTACAAATTGTAAGTTCTGCCCACCTATAGTACAATGAATTGGAATACTACTACTACACCTAAAGTCAATTTGACTTGGCTAGAACAACCTAAATCCAATGTCTCAATGTAAGAGTTTGGGATTTCTACGTATTAAACTTGACTAACTAATAAGTAACAGATCCAACGTGTATATCAAGTGGTGAAGATTTTACATTCTTTCGATGTGGGATAACATTAACACTCTCTCACACGTGCAGATCCAACGTGTATATCAAGTGGTGAAGACTTTACATTCTTTCGATGTGGGATAACATTAACACTCTCTCTCACGTGCAGGTCGGATAACACAACAGATCTTGCACGTGAACAAGAAACATGGGTCATTAGGCTCAAACAGAACCAGCTCTGATACCATACTTTACTTGACTACTCCAAATCAAAAGGTTAAGCTAATAGGTGGAAGGCCTAACGTGTATATCAAGTGGCGACAAACTTCACATTCTTTCGATGTGGGATAACATTAACACATTGACGTTTTTAATTATTTGGACTCACACATTTTGTAATCATGTGATAAAACTAAATATTGGTATCGTATTTATGTTGGGTACGTCTTTAAGACACACACGATTAAATATACGTGTTGTGATACGCACAACACGTCCAACTCACGCACATTTACGGGTATAATTGAAAATTTAATCCTAAATGAATCAAACGTGTTTGGTCATTTTAAGCCAAACGTATTGATTTCATTAACGTGTAAAACGTGCTACAGGTTCATGTTCGTATTGTGTTTAATACGACGAGCACACACGAATTATCAGCTCTAACGAGAGTCAAACCCAAAACATGAGAGGTAGAACTCTTGGATTTAAAAATCAAATTGACACGTGGCAAAAGAAAGTATTGCTTTTACATATAGAATTTAGAATAAGTAAAATAATAGACCGTTGGAACATTACAATTAGCTGTAGGAATAAGAAGGTAACAACCATCGTTTTAGATTCAACAACTAGTTGCTGATCAATATCAAATATCAATACTCGACTATTGATTATAAAAGGTCAACTACTATAAATTAAAATGTGATTCTATTTAATGACAACCAACCGTTTAGTCATAATAGTCGGTTAATTTGTGCATTATGAACTTTAATTTTCGTAATCTTTAGTGAACCAAAACGTTATATCTTACTTGAACATGTTCTCTTCTTCTTCCACGATATATATGACATAATTAAGGTTTTTTTTTGGGTCATTATTTCGAAAACAGTCAAACGGTATAGTAGGTGACAAAATTGTTGAAGTGGTTACTAAATTAAAGTATCCCGCATTGGTACAATATAAGATAAAGTGACTACATATATCGGTGCAAGAGAACTCCTACTAATAAAGTTGGCTTTTTAGTAGTGTATTGAAATTCAAGTTATTACATGTAGCTGATTGTTGAATTTTACTATGATATTAGAGCCGGTTTTGATTCACGATTTTGCATGTTATTATCCTAAACTTTTCTTTCGTTAGACATTACTACCCTAAACTTACCATTGGTCATTTTGTCAGTTAATTTTAACGGAATTTGACTCTCTCACATCATGTGTCATGGACATGACTTTATAACATTTCTATAAACCGATTTTGCCATTCTTCTATGATGGGTCAAGAACAAGTTCGCCGAAAACTTCAAACTTTCGCAGGAAACTTTAAAATTTGTCGGAAAATTCAAAAATTTCACCAGAAATGCATTTATTTTTGGGATAATTACATGTTACTACCCTCAGGGGCGGATCCAGAGATATTGAATAGTGGGGGCACAATTTTATAATATTTAGTTAAAAAATAATTTCATTATCTACAAACATTTCATAGCGAAGCAACTCACAAGTTCCAGTACTATGATATCATAACTTCATTAATTAACAGCTTATAGTAAACAAAAAACTACGTTAAAAAAATATTTGACTTAAACTCGTTACTCTCTTGTAAATTACTATTTACAGACTAAATTACATGATTACAAAATTTACAAACTTAATTGATTTAATTTGTATAATATATATAGCATAAAAGTTAAGTGTTATAAACATAAAATATGCATATTTTATCTTATTATTTAATTGATTTAAATTTTAGAGGCAGCAAGTACAATATTTATGTTTTTTTTAAGTAATAATATTTTATTTCGTTAAAAGTAGCAAAATATTATTTGATTTAAATTTAACGTAATAATTCAAAAGTATTATGAATCTAACTTAAGTAAGATAAAAAAAAAAAAAACTATATTCATTAAAATTAAAACAATTAGCGAATTGGGGCAACCATTTCAGTGGGTGCACCGTGCACCACTTCATATTGCTTTAAAATAAGAGATAAAATAAAAAAATTCTAACTAGTTATGTTTGTTCACTAGGGTCACTTGACCCCATTACCATGTATGTGGCTCCGCCACTGCTGATCGCCCTATAGTAGTTAGATTGTGTGTATCTAAATTGTTACAACGGGAAACATAAAACACGACTTGTACATCAAAAAAGAGTTGCAACACAGCCACAATACCAAAAACCAAAAAAAAAAACACGAAACCCAAAAAAAATGGAAAACTCTAATTAAGTATAAAATACAATTATTGCATTATGATTGTTGTTGTTTTTTACTTTTGTTAGGTTATTTTGGTTGTTATTTCTTTGCGGTAAGAGGGGTATTTTCATAAATGAGTCATATTTGCGTGATGCACCATGAAAAATCGCGTTTGGCCACTTTGGCGGATACAAGTGTCATTCATGTCTATAGTCCGTCCCGTGAGATATATTGGGTCTCACAATTTAAGAAACTTACGGTCTTAACTTTTTTTATGCCTTTAAAAATGTTGCCCACCTTGTGAATTTGGAGTACTATGATGTGGCATGCCTATGTTTTGTTTTTTATTTTCGATTCGGAATGAAATTACTCTTTCATATTGTTAAAAAAAAAAACAATACAATCATTACATACTCTACCAATATGTAAATTACTTGCTTGAAAAAAGGTTATTAACTTAAATGGACAATTTATTAAACATAGCATTGCATCCAAATAAGTACCTAACAAGTCGAGTAATAAGTCAGATGTTATTAATAAGTCTTTATTGGTAATGACGTGATTGTTTAATGACTACTACAGAGTCATGTACTACGGGACTAGGATTAATAATTAAAAGTGAAGAACTAGGGGGGACCTAGACCTTCATATTTACTATATATAATTAATGAACTTTATTAGTTTATTTACTCGTCACATAGTATAATGGGTTAATTGTTTATTCATCTCTTAAATTTTTCAGAAATAAAATGTCGGCCTCTAATTTTAGTTTTAGTCTTTTTGAATTCTTGACTTGTATTATTTCATATTTAACTCTAAATTACCGTCTATAGCCGGTTAAGGATGTCCACATAGGATATGCGTCACGTTAGCGTCTAACTCACCTTTTCAAAAAATAATAAAAAGTTGAAAATTACATTTTTACCCTCAATTTACTTTCAAATTTATAAAAAAATGTCATTCATATAAATAAAATAAAATAAATAAAAAACCTGCCTATTTATCCTTATCAATGTCACGCAGATGAATATAGGGGTCTCCGCTCTAGCGATTCCAACGACGGCAGAAGTGGTGGTAGAGGTTAGGGATGGTGTAGGTGATGTAAATACATGTTGCTATGAATATGAAGAAGAAGAAGAAGAAGAAATTGGAGGTGGAGTTTAGGGGAGTGGGCATAGATTAGGGTTTGATATTTGGATTTTGGAGAGATTGGGGATCAGAGTGGATGTGCAATGCAGGTGTTATAGAATGGATTTGGTAGAAATTTAAGATGTTGTGGTTGAGAATTGGAATCATTGGGGGAGGAAGATGACAAATGTGTCTTACGAGGAGTTGTGTTTGTGTGTTTTTCTTCTTCTTTAATTCTGACGAAGTGTGATGTTTTGTCGCGATGGATATGTCATTTCTTGTTATGGTCAGCATTTGTTTATTTTACGAGAAATTGCAGATCATTATCTGCTTGTTGTAGCATGCACGTTTGATAATTAACTATTCTCAAATCATTACCTGCGTGTCGCTGGTCTAAAAGTGTTGAAGCCCTTGGTTCAAATCGTTGACGTCGGCGTCGAAGTGCAAGATCTGATGGAAGCAGATGAGTCAATGTCCGACGAGCTTCGGCAACATCGATGACTTATGGGACGATAGATAGACAACTAACGGTGAGTTTCCAAATGGTGGAAGAATGACGAAGAAAACAAACGAAACGACATTGTTTTTTTGGTTCTACTTAACGGACCAAAACGCAACGTTTCGTCCTCCATGCTGGACAACGACGTGGACGATGACGGGGCAAAAATTCAACGTGGGCATGCTTAACCGGGTATAGCAGGTAATTTGGATTTAATTAAAAATAATTACAAGTCAAAGGTTCGAAAAAATTAAAACCAGAGTCAGAGGACCAACATTTTATTCTTGGAAAGTCCAATGGGTGTAGAAATAATTAACCCTAAAATAATTAATATTTCCTGTTAAGTTTCTATAATTTAATAATTTATTATACACGGGTTACACATATATCTTAATAAATTTAAGGGGAAATTACAAAGTACTAACCATGTTATTAATTAAAAACGCATGATCGTCTCTCATTTCAAAAGTCAAAAACAAAGTACCCATATTATGGTGTGAAGTGTAATTCTGTCAACTTAACAGAATATTCCTCATTTCGTTAACATGTGTATGTCACATGGGACCTTTTTTTTTTTGTTATAATTCTCATATTGTCCTCAAATTTTCTTCTTCCCCTGATTTTTCTCCAATTTCAGAGAACCACCACAATCCAGCAGCTTCTATGGCGTCGGCCACCGCTGACCTATCCGCTACGTCGCCCTCCGCCACCCAGCAGTTTCTCCAAATATAAAATAAAAAGATACATCCAACAATCAAATCACAAAAAATAGCTAGTGAAAAGAATAATAAGGCAGTGATGGGTCAGACCCCGCAGCCGTCTCTGGTCAGACGACGCAGAGGCTGGACGATCCGTGCACGTCGAGAGCGAAGGAGCTCATTTGCGTCATGGCCGCAACTGAAACCTGAGGCATCACCTCCTAAGCCACCGCGTTGCCCCCGCAGCCATTGCCACCAGATCTGGCACCGAGAAGCTCGGCGGCACGATATCGTCGTCATATATGGCACTAGGAAGTTTGGCGGCGCTGTTTTTCGGTCAATCTCCGATGCCTCTTTGCACGATGACCAGAACTTGACTCTTCTCTGTTACGGCTTCAGCAGAGCTCAACCATCGGGCGAGCTTGCGTCAGCGTGGATGGTGCAAGTGAAAGGAGAAAGGGGATAAGCAAGGAGCGGAGGTGGAGTAGGAGGCGGAGAGGGAGGAGGCAACAACGAGAAAGAAGATGAACAGTTGGGGGTTAGGGTTTGGTTCTGGGTTGTAAGCAAAGAAAGAGGTAGAAGAAGATGAACAATTGGGGGTTAGGTTGAGGGGTATTTTTGTCTTTTGTCACTCTCCGTTAATGACATCCACTTATTACACTTCATACTATAATATGGGTACTCCGTTGTCGACTTTTGAAATGGTGGGCAGTCATGTGTTTTTTAGTCAATAACATGGGGTGCTCCTTTGTGATTTCCTTTAAATTTAATGTCAATTTTTACCTATTTTTTTAATGGAATAATTACACAAAGCACCCATGTACTATGTACTATTACAAATGAAACCCCTAAACTATGTTTGATGACTTTAGACTATCCTGAAGTTTGCAAGAGTCTTTCTGTATTAACAGGGTTAAAAATCGCGTGAAATAACTAAAATACCTTTTTCTGATTCTAGAATATCAAAATTAAAAAAAAATTAATCATCTCCATCCCCCATCTACTCCACTCTTCCACTCCATCTCTATCTTTATCTCTCATTCTCAAATCTCAAATCTCTTTCTCTCCGACACATGGAAGCTCCCACCGGATGACATCCACATGCCTCAGATCTTCATCGGCCTCTGACCTTCGCCTGCCTTTGCCCTCTGCCGGTCTCGGACCTCCACCGACCTTGAATCCTAGCCACCAAGCTCATGCTCGAATATCCCAACCACGACGTATCCTTCATTGAAGACCTCTACACTAACCGTCGTGTTGTTCCGCCAGCCTCAGACCTTTATCGACCTCATATCTCGCCGTGGACGAGGTTGGGCTTCCTCCACTCGCAGCTGGTCGTCGCCTCTTCACCAGAAAGTCAGATCTCGTTGGGTTGGCCGAGGACGAGCACCGACCAACGTTTGGCCTGGCCTCATCGCCGGCTAAGTCATCGTCCTGCTTCTTCTCCTCTTCAAATCTGATACGAATTTTTGAGTTTTTTGGATTTTGAATTTTGGTATTTTCATGTCCAATAGAATATATTTTGATTTTCAATTTTTGATGAAGCAATATATATTCAATAGAATAATTTCTTATATGTGTTTGTAATAAAATTTTAGTGATTATTTTGATGAATCTTAAATATTGATATGTTTGTATCCATAAATTAAATGAATCAACACAAATGTTGTTTATAAATTAAATGGGTAATTACAGTAAGCACCCATGAACTATCGTCGTTTTCAGTTTGCACCCCTGAACTTTGGTATGAAACTTTTAGCACCCCTCCACTTGCAAAAGATTTTTCCGTCCGTCAAATATATCATCAGCAGTGGAAATGACCAAAATATCCTCACTTTATTTTAAAATACCAAAATTATAACAATATTCAATAAAATAAATAAAA
>JAYMTK010003772.1:0-11887 GCA_036897405.1 Pelargonium myrrhifolium | reverse complement strand
GGAAAAAAATCTAACAGGATAGTAACATGATAAACCGGTATCTAATTAGAGGGTAGTAACATGTAATTACCCCTTTAATATAATTCAGTGGTCGTTCCTGTTCAAAAAAAGTGATTGTTTCATTTTTATTGCTTTATATTTACATACTTGTTCATACATACACAACAAATATTCAAAACATAATTATTTCACACTTTTTAGATCCTAAATTTTACTTATTCTTCTACTCTGTTAATCTGGAGTACATGTGCATTCGACAACCCAGACTATTCCCTTTTTTTATAGATAATACCATAAAGCATTAGACAGATAATAGAAGGTTGTTAGGCTTTAGAAACACCCTCTCTACCTAAATTAGCTAAAATATGGACCCCATTAACATCTTTGGTGACCTATTTACAAAAGACAATCTTAACATCATTATGTAAGAATTTAATATCAACTCTACTCTCCATGACAAGAATTTCCCACCCAATACTTGCTTTGCCATTAGAGAAGGAACCATCACAAACTAAGAAAAAATTAAAGGCTATATATACTTGAGACATCATCTTCTATATGGTAGATTCTAGCTCCTATTAGTATCTGCGTTTGTATGTATCTTAATATTCCATCAATTAAAGCCTTGTTCCTTGCTTTCAATATATTTGTCAAAAACAAGTTAGGAAATGAAAGAATATTACATGCCCTAATTAAGCAAGTGGCCTATATTTAAAACGTCAAGTACATTCTAAAAAGAATAACATAGATTTGTTTAATATATATAATATATAGTAGAGTATATTACACCACTGCTACAATTTTTTATGGATAATTTTCATTTCAACTTTATGTGCTAATGACTTGTCTTGCTTCACCACAAATTAAGTTCTATTCAATTTTTCTTCAAAGCATGCATGTTTGCTTCCAACTTAAAACATAACACTCTCTTCGTGCGTGTGAGAGTGTTAGTTAGTAGAGTACATTCTTCATATGAAACCGATATGGTTTTCTTTTTTTCAAAACAAGAAAATGTAATTATATTGCTATTGATACCATACGGTAGCAAAAATAAGCAGAAAAAATTACGGAATTGGTGGGAACATGCTCCCTACTAAATTTTCATTACGAGAGATTTACTGTGGTTGTTATTTACTCCAAAAAAAAAAAATTACATTATAGCTTGGTTATTATCTTTTTTTTGCTGAGCAATAAGATACTTGCGTTAAAAGATTCTAAGACGGGAGTAAAGTACATACACCAATGAAATTGAAAAACAAACATCAAAACAATAAAAACCATAAATGAAGGTGAACTCTAGTCTGCATGTTGAGAGTGCAAGGATTGGGTGAACACACCCACTGGATCTATTCTCCATGAGACAAGACACCATGAAGAAAAAGAAGAGTTGGCATAAAGAGTTGGAAATAACCGAGAAATGTAGCGCCGAAAGCTTCTGGAATTAGAATGAGAGAACTGAGTTTGATACGGTTAACTGCAGAGTTACAACATCTGAGATTACATGATAATAGAATCATGGTTGAACGATTGATGGAAGGAGTCAGGCACAATGAATGCTCTCCCTCTTCGAGCAGTTTATTAAGAATCAGATGTATTAGACCTTGCGCAACAGATCCAAGTTGCTTACAGAATTCCCAAATCCTTTTGGCTTTTCCTAAATATTGGTTTGCTTCAACTGAGGTGTTGGGCTGAGACTTTTTGGAAGTTTAGGGTTCCGGTGAGAGGATTGAGAGAGGAACCTTTTCAGGCTTGTGTTTGGAAACACATCCACAGATGGTCCCTTTCTCTTACGAGTGCGAGGTTTGGAGAAAGATGAGATGCGGCGGCTTGAATGAGGGTTTAATGAGGCGGAGGGAACGTTTATGGGAGCAGAATCGATGAAGGATTGAAAATGGGTTGGGCAATAAAGGGGTGAGATTGTGGCGATAAAGGAATAATTAAAAGGCCTTGATTGAGGTAGAAAGTGTTAAATGCATCACTATTGGGAATGAGAGCTTGATTAACGGTGTTTTCTTAGTCGTCCGAATTTGCTGACGTGACCATTAGGTTTGGTGAAGCGTTTCAGCAAGGAGACACTTCACTGTTGCGTCAGAACCTTCGACTCCAAACGTTGTCTAAGAACAAGGAGAATGGGGTGATGATACTATCGACAGTAGAAGGATGGCGAGAATGATGTTGGAGGCAACCTCTATAGCCTTGACCGAGTGAGATGAGCCATTTTCCCAGAGAGAGACTTCAAATGATATTTGGATGAGGTTGGTGGTGTATATGCGCTTGAAGAAGGTGGACAACATTCGTCGAGACGGGGTGGACGAGCTGCATGTCCCCGCATAGGGTGACGATGCTGGATAAAGTGGTCATAGACTAGTATCGGAGGGGATGTTGTGAAGAGAAATCTAACCCTATCGACCGCCAACAGATTTGATGGCCTTTACGCTGTGGAAACCCATGAGGATTCCTCCATCTTTTTCACTAAGGCTTCATCTAAGAATGATATGAGAAAAAGTTTACTACCAAGGTTATGAACAGATAAATCATATACTCCTCTAAAATTACACTCCAATGTGTTGGTCGTGGCTTTGGATCTGGATACAGCAACTATGCGCCATTTTAACTTACCTTCAATGAGATAGCCTTCGAGGGTGTGGCCTTGAACGACTGGGAGAGAATCGTCATCCTTAATACATGCGATTCTCATAAGCACATCCTTGAACAATGACCCTTTAGTTGTGACAATATCATTTTTTTGCGACAGGAGGGAGCGATGTTGTTGGATGGTGGTAACAAGCGATTTGGTTGTTGGATTTCTGTACCTGAGAGGAAGCAGTTGAGGTTTTTGGGCGCATTGGTCGTTTTGTGAATTTGACCCGAATTTTTTGGTTCTCAAACCATGTGAAGTTGAGAGATTGCATCCGAGAGCTTTGAAAATCTTACAAACTCAAACCTCTATTGTTTCATGTTCTTCCTCTAAGAAACGAACACATTTGAGACCTTGTCGTGGAGACTGAATGCGTCATATCCACTTGTTGAAAATGTTCTCCGTTTGAGACCCAAACACTGTGGCTTGTTATTAAACCAAAACAAAAAAGGAAATTTGGATAAAAATATTTATCAAATAAATCCTAATCTCTTTCTATGGAAAGGAGAAAAAGAAAAAGAATATCCTAAACTTGTAGTAAAAATGAAAAGAATATTCTGAACTTGTTATTACAGATATAACCGTTGGCACTGAATTACCAAATTGACAGTTGGCTGTGACTGAGAGAACAATTTTGGCGAAAAATACAATCTGCTTTCTAAAATTACTGTAAATGAAATCAAATCTGGAAAGAAAGCGAAAGGAAATAAAACCATAACTACAATTGGTGCATCATCATCATCATCATCATCATCTCCTCACGTTCTCTCCAGAAAGAGACAGATTGTCGCATAGTTACACTTCTGTGAATGTGAAGGAAATAGCTGCGGAAATTTCTCACTCAAAACACCCATTTTAACTTTTTCACCATATCCAAAAATCCTCTTCCGGATTGCGTCTCCACTATGCACCACTCGACGATTTTAACCTCCTGATTTTATGGGCACTACTTGTTCTGCTTTTACCGCGTCCGTGCAATAATGGTACTCTAAAGCATTTCTAGTTTCAGATAAATTGGATTCAACTCCTGGGTTCTCTCTGGAGTGCAGAATTGAGCTTTTTTGGGTAAGGGTCGTTGATCATTTGGGGATCTGGGTTTTGGGTTTTTTGCTGTGTTGTTGAGTTTGAGTGAAGATGGGAGGCTTGGAGGAGAGAGTGGTTGCTGTTATCATGGTCGGTGGACCTACTAAAGGTATGCATATTGGAGTTGTTTTGAATTCTGTGAGGACTCTTTAGTACCCACAAAACCATTTTGGGTTTAGTCTTGAAATTTTGCATTTTGAATTATAAATTTGATGGGAAATGTTGGATTTGGATCAAACAATCTGACCCTCTTTGCATCTTGTTTGAGTTCAGCTGGAAATGTTGAAATGGTTCATTGGGTGAATTTCTGGATCATTTCATTGTTTTATATTGAGCAAATTCTTGATCTGTTTGAGTTTTACTTGAATTTCTGAAATTCGCAGGTACTCGGTTCAGACCGTTGTCCTTGAATATTCCTAAGCCACTTTTTCCTCTGGCTGGACAGCCAATGGTTCATCATCCAATTTCTGCCTGTAAAAGGGTATATTCTTCTTTTGACAAACAAAACTGGCAATGTTATTCTCAGCTTCTTTACTTTTTTGGTTCAGAAATACACAGAATTAATGGGTTGTTGCCTCTGTTACAGATTCCAAACCTAGCACAGATCTATCTGGTTGGTTTCTATGAGGAGCGTGAATTCGCCTTATATGTCTCTTCAATCTCTAATGAACTTAAAGTCCCTGTTAGGTACATCTTTACTCTCCACTTATTAAGAGCTATGCATTTTGTTTATTTGTAGTTTGATCTGTTGGTTAATTATGGGATCTTAGTCACTGCATTTGTTGTTGGTGCTTCTATTAGATATTTGAAGGAAGATAAGCCACATGGTTCAGCTGGTGGGCTTTATAACTTCAGGGATCTGATCATGGAAGACAACCCGGTTTGTGTTTCTGTTTATAACTTTTGTATTTTCACGTTGCTGCAATACATGCTTAGTTTTCAAACATTCTTTTACATGATATTTGCCCTTATATAACGATTATGCTGTAAGAAGCTCGTATCTTACAAAGGATTCTTATATTGTTTGCTTGTTATCTTGTGACAGTCTCATATCTTCTTGCTGAATTGTGATGTTTGCTGTAGTTTTCCTCTGCCAGAAATGCTCGGTAATCATATTCTTCATACTATCAGCAAATACTCTTCAGCTATAGTGGTTCTATGTGATTCTTGTTAATTTTAGTTGTATTTATTCAGTAATGACTTTAATAGGGCAAGATTATTGTGTTTTCAGAGTATATTCCGACTTTCATAAATTTTAATCGCTGCCTTTTTCTTTGATATTTGCAGAGGCTCACAAAAGATATGGTGGGATGGGAACAATCCTAGTAATCAAGGTTGGCCAACCCATGTAGAGGATGTTAACATGTCCAATTTTTTTTTGGAACAGCATGTATGGTTGTTACAGTTTATTTCTGTAAATGGGTTTTAATTTTCTTTATGTCTGCACAGGTTTCTGCTGAATCAGCCAGTGAGTTTGGAGAATTGGTTGCGGATCCTGACACCAATGAACTGTTGCATTATACGGAGAAACCTGAAACATTCGTAAGTAGAAAATCAGAGATTAACCACCTTATTTTTATATAAGCTTTCAGTGGTCTGTGAATTACAGTTCCCATTTGCTTTTCTTTTTGGAAGTTTGATCTAATACAGCGACATAATGCAGGTTAGTGACCGAATAAATTGTGGTGTGTACGTATTCACACCAGATATTTTTACTGCTATCCAGGGAGTATCCACTCAACGAAAAGATAGAGGTCAGTCATCTATCTTATCTTCACTATATTGAACAGCAGATGCGAATGAGTATAGCCCTATATTAATATGGTTAACAAAATTTTGATATTTCATTTTAAATAGTGTCAATTGAATAACGCTTTACATTTTTGCGGCTTATATCATGCACTGTTGTTATCATAATTCTTGCTTTAGTACACTGCATTGGAACAAATCTTCTTGATCCTGAACACTGTCCCTTATTTGCAGCTAACCTAAGGCGAGTATCTAGCTTTGAAGCCCTCCAGTCAGCAACAAGGTATAATGTTTCTCTGTTCAGCAACAATGCCATCTAGACTATTGAAGTGCAGGAGGAATATCAGTAATCTGTAGTAAATCGGTTTTAGAAAATATTGTTGATATAACTTGTTTGATTATGTAAAGTATATTGACCTCTGATGAATTGCTTCATCTCCAAGTGGTTGTTACTTTGAAGTTATCAAATTGACCTCTGATGCCTAAAGAATTATAATTAAAACTTGAGTGTAGACTTTTAAAATTAATTTCCATGATATTTGATTATTTGTATATCATATGGCTCTTGGCTGTAATATCAATAGCAGCTTGTTGAGGTCAATCTGACTTTTATCTCATATGTTAAGTTTCTTTATCATGTAATGCTATTAGTTTGACGGTTGATATACTTAAATTTGTTTGAAAAATGGTTGTTTGGGTGTATGAGTGTATTTACTATTCTATTGAACTGTTGCATACATGCATTCACAAAAGTATTTCTATCACATAGTACGATGCCCTGCTAAGAACTGAATCGGAAAATAGATTAATTGAGTTAATTATTTGAGCGGGCTCTACAAAGCCAGTGGGGACAAGCACCATGTAGGCATCTCTTGCAGGGAAATATAGCAGATTTATCTCTGCATGTCATCTCTGCTAGTACTGTGTATTATCGTAACTTGTTTTTTCATGTGTAAGCAAATTAACTGTTGCTCAACCCTTAAATTCACAGAAGTTGAATTGCTCTCAAATTTCTTTCCTGACACGATATTGTGTTTACAGGAGTTTCCCTGCAGATTTTGTTAGATTGGATCAAGATATCCTATCCCCTCTTGCTGGAAAGAAGCAATTATACACATACGAAACTATGGATTTCTGGGAACAGATAAAAACTCCTGGGTGAGCCAAACTTTCTAGGTGTTATACCATTGTCTTCTTTCACTCCAATTGGGGTCATCAGGTGACTTATTTGAGTGTATTCTTCCAGAATGTCCTTGAAATGCTCAGCTTTGTACCTTGCCCTATTCCGTTTCACTTCTCCACATCTTTTAGCTAGTGGAGATGGTACAAAGAGTGCCACCATAGTTGGTGATGTTTATATTCACCCATCAGCAAAAATACATCCTACTGCAAAGGTGAATTTCCCTTTCTTTTTTATCATTATGATATGTTTTTATAGATCTCCCTAGACTTTTTAAAACCTTTTACCTGACCCATTTTGTTGGGTATCTTGTGAGATGATTATGATATCACAAACAATGATGCATACGCACTAGGGTGCAACCACAATCAAACTCTGAAATCCCATAACATTTACTTCCATGTGCTACAGTATTGTCTCTTGTTGTGCAACTAGGCAACTTTTTCACTTCTAATTGTCATACATGATGTGATATTTTCTAGATGAAAGTATACTCCGGTCATTATTTTCAACTTTTCTCCTTATGTTTGCTGAAATGAAGTCAACAAAGAATGCAGTTGTGGGTCCATTATTTTTATGCCACTTGTTTCTTTTTCTTCATCACATAAGAGATTTGAGGATTTTCTTTTTTTATTTGCTGTCCTTTGTTTCTTTCCAAAGGACTACCAAATGCAATTTGCATGATTAAGTTTTTCTTCTTTATGATATTGTATTATGTTCTGAGCTTGTTTAGGTTTTTGGTTCCGTACTTCTAAGTCTATAGAACTTACTATGCTCTGTGGTGGAACAGATTGGTCCCAATGTCTCAATATCAGCAAATGCTCGTATCGGAGCAGGTGCAAGGCTCATAAGTTGCATCATCCTTGATGATGTTGAAGTCAAGGTATAAAGATACAGATAAATTAGGGTTATAAAGTTCCCAAGTGAATTAGAAAGAGAAAAAAAAACATTTGACATGCCTATATATATCAATGTTGCAGGAAAATGCAGTTGTTATTCATGCCATTATTGGGTGGAAATCTTCAATTGGGAGATGGTCCCGTGCTCAGGCAAGTTCAAATCTTTTGTTATCTATAATTTGATGTTCTTGATTGATGGAGAAAATAAGAATTATACTGAGATGAACTCTACTTCATTCATATTCTTCAGGCTGATGGAGATCACAATGCAAAACTTGGGATTACAATTCTTGGTACTTTCTAAAACCCTTTTAATGATTCCATACCTTGATTAGATATGCAAGTAAAAACACTTACTATCTGAATAATTTGAATCCAGGTGAATCAGTGACGGTTGAAGATGAAGTAGTAGTGGTAAAAAGCATTGTCCTCCCTAACAAGACACTCAATGTCAGTGTTCAAGAGGAGATTATTCTGTGAGATCCAGTTTCTATTCTATCTGTTGTATCATTAATGTGATTGAATCTTATTTCTGGTTTCCAAATAAGGATAGCTTACCAACTTTTGTATTTTAGGATTTCCAGAACAGAGTGATTTTTTATGTATGAACATCTGTCTCATGGGATAATAATTTCATTATGATAATAGAAACCAACCTCATTTGGCCATTTTCATTTTAAATTTATTACTTCAGTGCAACTGCAAAACAGCTTCAGAAGGCACTTGGAAGAAAAATAATAAATCTTTCCTTATACAACAATATTGTCTCATTTTTACAAATCAAGTAAAGTTGATTCTCATTTTGTCATCCCAATCAAAGTGTCAAAATGAAGTTTCATCTCCTCTATTGCATTTAGTCTTGCCTTGCATATCACTCAGGAGTTGACAAAATGTTAAAACAATCAAAATCTTATTGGAAAATCAGCCTATTTTAAAAGCAAAGCAAAAATTGTACACCATCATCCACTCTATAACAAGTTACTTAAAGAACTTGAACAATGCTTATCTACAAAGGTGGAACCTCATAAATCATAATAAGTGAATAAATAAGAGCATGATGAAAACATTACAATATAACAACTATTCTAAATTGGCCCATAGAGCTTGTGTCATAAGATCATGTACTTAATGGGAGGAGGAACAGATGGAAGCTTAGAGGTGACAGACAGCACAAGGGTCAAATAAATTGTTGTACAGGCTTCTTTAGACCAACTTCACAATACCATGATTTCCATGCTTCCACATAATGACCAAATAGATCTTTCAAAGCTGCAATGACATTTTGGTGAGCCACATAAGTAATAGAATAATAATTTCTAACTAAGGGATGCCAGATTGGCATACTTGATGTATAACAGAGAAACAAAACATGGAGCATAATCCATGAAGTCATCTCTTGCCAAATTTAAAAGATATGAGTTCATTGCAAGCCTCAGTATCATTTCAAATATTTTCATTATGTGAAATCAGACGATACCTTGGTTATGATAATGAGGACGGTAAGTAGAGGCAAGACTATCCCAGTTGTTAACTGGCTTCACAACGTTGTTCTCTGAGGTATGGAGTTTGGATGCACTAACAGGAGCAAAAGGACCAAAATGGTAGGTCTTGTTACTTTCCTTTGAATCCTGTTCTGAACTGCTTCTATCAAGCTCATTAACCAAAATTTCATGTTTCACTGGCTTTTGTATCTTCACATCCTGATTTAAGCCCTCACGGTTTGAAGAATCCACCTTGTTCTTCTTAGAACTGACATTTGTTAGATCAGTTCCAAACACCCTCTTCCTAGATTCATTGACAGCCGAAACTGCAGCAATTCCATCCTCAGATTTTCCTCCAATTCCCAACCACCTGAAGGCAGGCTTCCGGGTGTCTGTTGTATGGGTCTGCATATCATTCAATGAAGACTTAACTATTGAGAGCTAAAAGCTGTAATCTAACATTGAATTGATAACAAGGGTATTGAAATTTACATATTATATTAGGGTTTAACAAAAACAGATTTAAGCTTACCTTCTCAATTAGATTAATGGAAGTCAACACATTCGCTATGTCATAAAGCCTCCTCACTTTTGCTGCAGAGTCATCTTAAAAAGAACGCGTTAGTCAAAGAATTCCAGTGCCAATTTCTCTTAAAAAGGAACGTATAGCACACAGCAAGGTGCAGATTTTTACTTCTCATAATGGACGTATTGTGACCATCACCAAGCAATAGCTTCGCAGCATCATCAAGGGAGATCAATTTTACCTGAAAAAGTTGTTATTTTAATAATTGTTTACAGGACAAAACAACAAAAATGTGTGAAACAAAAAAATATAATCTGCAGGTTTCACTCACATCAGAGCAGATAAATAGCTTGACAAAATTCTGTGTAAGAAGGCCCAGAGATTTTTCTCTTCTGTTGTCTGGAAATGGTAACAAAATATTAGTATATCAGTCTTCAGAGCCATTCCATTCAATTTCATCATACAAACAACTAAGACACACTTAAGGAACAAACAAGAATGAAAATTTCCATTTTTATGATACTCTGGATCATGCACAACTCATCAAAATTGAACAAAAAAAAAAAAAAAAAAAGGTTTGCACTCAAAAGGTTTACCATTTTTGGAGGAAGCTGAAGATTTAAGCCCAGAACTTGGATTTGAAAGCCGGTCATCATCAACCAAATCATAGTCTAAGATCTAAACACAGTACAACAATATCAAATTTAGCTATGAAACAAAAATAATGAGACACACACACACACACACAAAAACCTCTAGTGCACCTACTTTTGGGTCATGGTTGCCACTGTCACCTTGTGAACTGGAATTGACCTTAAGACCCTGCTCCTGCTAGAGCACAGCAATAAATCATGAAATCAACACCAATACTACCCAAGTTCAAAACTTTCTATTACATTTACAGATACTACATACATTTCAAGCTTGTGAAACAATTTCAAAATCCTACCTTTAGATCGTAAAGTGCCTTGGGGATTCCTCCAAATCCCTTCCAACTATACCGATTTTTCGCCTTCCTTGCAAGAACCTGAACACACATCACAACCCCATTAATCCAAAACCCTACATGAACTGAATTCAGCTAAAAACATCTTTAAAATTAAGAAGAAAATAAGTGCAAATTCTCACCCCAACACTTTCCAAAACATTGACAATATCATAGATCCGCCGTCTCTCTACACCTGCAAATCCCAGAGTCAATTACAATTTACACGAGCAGAAACTTTCAAATCCACACGCAAATCTTAGCCACAACCGCATACCTAGCCGAAATGCCGCATCGTCAAGCCCAATAATTTCAATACCGTCTCGGTTGTACAAGGCCAAGAAACTAAGAAACAAGAAAAACCCAGATCAGAAAGAGAAAAGGAGCTGCAAAAAAAATGGAGAAGTGGAGGAAAATAGCAGAAAAGGTTGGTACTTGGAGCACAAGAGGCCGAGAGATTTCTGCTTTCTGCTGTAAGTGTGGTGGCGCGAGGAAGCTTCAGGTGCAGTGGAAGAGGAAGACATGACCATGTTTGTTTGTAATTGTTGTGTCCCCGAAAGTGAGGAATGTGGGTGGTTTTGATGTTGACGGACGGTTGAGAAATTGGAGGGAGAGAGAGAGAGAGAGAGATTGGAGGACCGTTAAAGAGAGAAAAGGTAGAGTAAAGGCGCGCGGAGAGAGATTTGAAAGAGAGGGAGATGGGATTCTTTTTTAAAATTTGAAACAGCGGGATTTGAATTCGGTGTTTTCATTCGTATGGCGCCCTCTACTCCATCACTTATTTACTGATTTTGCCATCCAACTTCAGATCTGATCCACAATCTTCAGATAGAATACTATATTTTTCCTTGTCAAACAATAATGGGATAATTACAGTAAGCACCCCTGAAGTATGAGTCTCTACAAAAAGCACCGCTGAAGTTTGGTCTGTGACTTTAATTTAAGCACCCCTAAAGTATCAAAAGTTGGTTCCGTCAGTTAAACTTAACAGAAAATGGAACTGTTCACGTCATGTGCACAGCACATGACCAATTTTTTTGTGAAATTCCCAAACTACTCTTCTCTTTCATCTTCTACACAATCATCATCCATGTTCTTCAATTCGCCGGAAAATTCATAGTTTCACCGGAAAATTCATAGTTTTGCCGGAAAGTTCATAGTTCCGGCGAAAAATCTAAAAATCATTCTCTAATTTTTCATAACATCAAAAATTTAATTCAATGTACACAATTTAACAATTGAATCTCATGATTTAACCATTTCAAAACAAATTACAAACTAAATTAAACCTGAACCAAACCAAACCCTAAAAACCAAACCAAACCAAATACAAACCAGCGAGTTCC
>JAYMTK010003771.1:0-11887 GCA_036897405.1 Pelargonium myrrhifolium | reverse complement strand
CTATTGTCTTAAACTAAGAAGTTATAAATTGTAAGATGAAGATTTGGTTGTCCCACATCGAAAAGATATGAGAAACATGTAGTGAATAACTAGTATATAAAGTTGTCATTGTGTCCCACATCGAAAAAGTAAAGAAATCCTTGAGAGATGAATCACTATATAATGTTTACTCTTCTCTTATTCTTATAATGTGAATTAGTGATTGCTATTAGTTAAAATTGTTAAACTTGATGAGGTGGCAATACCTATTGCCTTCTCACCAAGTTTAACACATATATATGTAGATTTATTTTTTTATCACTTGAGCTACACAACAAAAAGTAACTCTCATATTTTAACCCAAATCTCTCCTCTACCAACTCCCTGAAGTTAAGTAAATCTATTTTTTCTTCTACTTTTGATCTTATTCACTGTAATATTAAGAGGGCCTCCCATGTTCACAATGAGAGACTTTCGTTATTATTATTTTTTGGTGGTTCCACTCGTTTTATCTATATATATCTATTTCATAATAAGTCTAAATTAATTATATTTATGCCGAATTGATTGACATGGTCAAAACTCAATTTTTAAAAAACTATCAAAATATTTCTTATCGAAAATGACGAATTCAACATATGACAAATCATTATTTGAAAAATGTATATGTTAATTTTCTTTCTCGACGATACCAACATCCACTACAAGAAAATTTGTGATTTGTTACTAAAAATCTGTCACAAAATTCATTCTGTCACGGATCTGTGACACAATTATTATGTTACTGTCATGTTGTCACAAATGCTTGTGACGGAAAATTTCGTCACAAATTATGACAACAAATCATAACTGTGATGAAAAATATGATTTATGTCACAATTCGTGACGAATGATGGAAAATATAGTTTCTACCACAATTTGTGAAGAAAAATTTATGTCACAATTCACAATTTTTTTTTTGTAGTGAGTATCTCAAACCACTTGATCTAATGGATGTTGACTTATTGCAATATTTTTTAGTTCACAAACATCTCATGACTTCAAAAATTGGCGAATCAAACAAGAATCCAAAAACATTTGCAAGTATCCCTAATTACTCAAATTTATTCCTTTAGAAAGCAACTGTCATATCCAACACAATGAAAAATATTCGGTCAACCCAATACAAAGTTCAATCACTTACTAAGATCCATACTTAAAATTATAAAAGTTAGGCTGGAGTAAAAAATCAATAGACTATACAAGCCACCCAGTCAACCAACTAAAGATCTTATAAATAATGAACTTGTTTACGTCATGCACAAAGATATATGAGTCACTTACTCAATTAGATAAGAGTAATATGGACATCAGTTGACTGGTATAACTTTATATCAGTTGCACTAATAAGGTGATGACACCTCATTTAAAATCATGGATCCGAACGGGTCGCTCCATTCCCACAAATTCACTTGGGTGGGTATAAATGAAATTTAATGAGGTGTCATCACCTTATTGGTTTGGTTAAATTGCAATGGATACAAAGTTATATCAGTCAAGTGATACACATTTTACTCATTAAATAAATAGTTTAGGGTTCAATACTTAAACTTCTTAATACACATAATATGCAACACTAGTTGAAGAATGACATTTAGGAGGAGATATGGAGATGGAGATGGGCTGCTATTGGTTGGGCTTGTAGTATACAACAACAAGTACTAGTTTCAGTGGACAAAAGTAGCTTGTTTTAGTGTTTTGGGGTAATGTCATTAATTGGTGTCTTGAAAGAAACTCTACTACTATAGTTGTAGTGTCTGCTTCCCTTCATACACAATCTTCTTAATCTCTCTCTCTTTCTCTCACAAACTCACACACACTTGTTCTCTTTTCTCATATCTTCTTGGAAGAATGGAACCACAACAATCATCAACAACAACAATTGATGAGAACAAAAGAACAAGGTTCAAAACAGTATGTGTCTTCTGTGGCAGCAGAGCTGGATACAAGTCATCTTTTGCTGATGCAGCTCTTCAGCTTGCCAGATTGCTGGTAATTAATGAAACATGTACAACAACACTTCATTTCTAGTAGATTTTTCCATTGCATGAATAATCTTGAAATATATATATATATATATATATATATATGCAGGTGGAGAAGAAGATTGATTTGGTTTATGGTGGAGGAAGTGTTGGCCTAATGGGTTTGATCTCACAAGCTGTGTTCAATGGAGGTTGCCATGTTCTTGGGTTTGTTCTAGGCTCTATCAAAGCTTTATGTTGCTTTAAATTCATGCAGTGGCGGAGCTGGGGTGGACTGTAGTAGGCAGTTTCCCATAACTTTATTAAATATATATGAAGTGAATTATGAATTTTCTAACGAACATTTCAGTTCAACTGTTATATATATATATATATGACTGTCGTTGAGATCTTGGGTTTCCAATACTGAATTCATGTACTTGTATTTTAAATTTACTCATCTAATACTACTTGGACTTGTTTTTATGAATTTTGTTTAGAGTGATTCCAAAGGCACTGTTGTCTCATGAGGTACACTATTAATTACATGTCAATGTCTCCTAATTTGTATAGTGTTTGCTAATTAAGTAATATCTTGAGAGACAATTATATATTTAAACAAAACTTTGCAGATATCAGGAGAGACCATAGGAGAATTGAAAACAGTTAAAGACATGCACCAAAGGAAATCAGAAATGTCCAAACATGCTGATGCATTTATTGCACTTCCTGGTAATTAAGTACAATATGTGTTTCATGTTTTTCTTCTGTTTTCTGTTGTTCTCCAACCTAATTATAATAAACTACAGAAACAACATCCTTAATATTATATATACTACATGTTAATTAATTCAATATTTGTTTACTTTTAAGGTGGTTATGGAACTATGGAAGAACTTTTAGAGACAATTACCTGGTCTCAGCTGGGAATTCATGAAAAACCAGTAAGATTCAAACTTTTATCCCATCGTTTTCTTGATAATCAAACCTAATTATCTTATGGAAGTGTCATTCTCTTATTGACTTGACTCAGTCTCGACTTGTAAAGAATTCATGGGATGTCACTTTGTCTGCATGGAAAAACACATGTGAAAACAATACAAGTGTTGTCTTTGCTTCCTATGGCATGTATTGTTACTTATTTGTATTTTTTTTTTTTTTGAATAATGTTATTCTTGTTGAAATATAATACTCCCTCCGTCCCAAAATGAGTGTCTTGTTTCTTTTTCTAGTAAGTTAGTTATGCATGAATTGTCAATAATATCCTTAAAAGAAGTTAGTTAGTATCCCTCAACACATACTCATAAGGGTACAATAGTAAATATACCACACTAACTAACTTCTCTTTAATTTGTCTCAAAATAGAAAGGAGAACACTCATTTTGGGACGCAGGGAGTATTAAAAGTATAAATGTGGACTACAACTATCAGTTTGAACTTTTAGTTGAATTCATTCTCTAACATGGTATCAGAGTCATTATGGCCCTTAGATCACAAGTTCGAATCCTAACACCAAAAAATGTATAATTTCTCAAATTTATCTATTATCTCTACATGATCTTCTTTCTTTGGGTTTTCTATATCTCTCTTCTGTTATGGGTTTCTTCTGCCACAATGAGCTTCTATTGTCTCTTTTCGTCCCACTCGTAAAGCTGTAACGGAAATGTGCTTTTCTATCTTCTTGTATGGCCCATTTGGGAAATGTACTCTTAGCTCTATCTTCTCCTATTTATGATCAGCTCACAAAGTTGAAACGGGAATGAGATGAATTCTCTATCTCTCATCAGTCACATGCAAAGTCATAACGAACTTGCCCGTGAGAGAGCACGTTGCAATATAATATTAAAAGTATAAATGAGAACTACGTACAACTATGGTTTGAGTTTTTAGTTGAATTGGTTTTTATAACAATTACGTTAATGTGACAGGTGGGATTGTTAAATGTAGAAGGGTACTACAACAGCTTGCTTACCTTGTTAGACAAAGGAGTGGAAGAAGGTTTTATAGAAGCTTCAGCAAGGCATATTCTGATTTCAGCAAATACAGCTGAAGAGCTCATCAACAAAATGGAGGTATATATAATATTTATACATTAACATATTCTAATGCTCAGGCAATTGATTTTTTTTTTCTTTTAACGCTGAAAAAGGAAACAAGTATATCATCATTTTTATTATTATTTTAGCTATAGTGTATATTATTGGTTGCTGAATTATTGGAGAAGATGGATAAGGGAATAAAAACAAAAAGGAAAGCAATGATTTTGAAATTGATTTTGGTTGTATATATATTGCAGGAATATACACCAGTTCATGACAGAGTTGCATCCAGACAAAGCTGGGAAGTAGAACATTAAGAACAGACTACAACATGTTTAGATCTCAATGACCTATCATATCTAGCTATTGATCTCCCTCAAATTAATGAGGGAAATCCTAGTATCCTAAATAGTTATGATTAATTATGTTGCTTGTATTGGACATTAATTTAGAATGTGTGATTGAGTTGAGTTGGATTTTTATCAAATTAAAGTTATTTGATCTATTGGTAAGGAAACTCTCGTCAAAGAATGTGAAGTATGTCACTAGTTGATTCATTAATTGGGTCATTCACATATTAGTTTCAGTTTGAGTCAAATTTAACAGATATCAGAGCAAGCTTTGATGTTGATCTTGGCTTGAAGGGGACATGAAATACCTATACCTATAGGGGAGTATCGATTTAAAAGGACGCCGATTGTGCACAGTGGTAACTAAAGTCCCACATTGATAACATTCCTGCAGCGGCTCTGGTGTGAAAAAATATAAGAGTGAAGGTCAAACCATGCTAACAATGTTGTTGATGTTTGTGTTTGTGTTTGGAGGGTAGGAGTTTTGTCCACTTGCTTTTACTAACAATGTTAAAGTTTTGCAGTGTGGAGCAAATTGTATATTAGATTCTCAAAGTATGGATTGGAGCTTTGGGGTCCATAATAGACCCTTTTGTTTCTTACTCAGATTCTAGTATTGGATGCATGATTATCATATTTAACAAGTCATGAAACACAAAGCTGCACATCAGCTCCAGAGCAACACTTGATCCTGATCACCAAAGTCAATAAGCAAAAATAATTGTTTGCTGCACTGAATTGATAGCTACCAGTATCACACATATATGAATCTCCATATCTTAAAACACTAAAAAATTCAACATCATTAATGGAGTAGAGTATAGTTGTGCACACATGCCTACAGGAAAAGTACTGACCTTCATTTGAGGCACAGCATACCTACTAACCAAGTCAAAACTTCCATCATTACACTTACGTATAAATATCACGCTCGCTCATTGGGACAAGCAGTTTAAGGTACTTGATTCTCTCGATATCAGTTTCCAAACTCCATGATGTTGGTATTGCTGATAAAAAAAATCAAACACGCTAATGATCACAACAAGTCATCCATGGCAAAAGTACGAACCATCCGAATATCTTATGAAAACCTTGTGCGCACAACAGGAACCACACACTCAACTAGGAGTCATAACATGCTCAATTGACTACAGTACCACTGATTCCTTTGCAATATTTTCCACAAAAATGTGAAACATAACATTTTCCATTGACAACGACTCAGCACAGTAGAGAGGCTACTTGAATCAAAAGGCACAATTGGAACACCCCTATCCTTGTATATGTCAGGATATATATACACAAAGTAACATTCAAGTACCAAAAGGCACACTTTTAGTACATAGAAAAGAAAAAAAGCACTTTTCATATGAGGCTAAGTTGCTGTTCCTGGTCGCCATTAGTGCATTTCTCCTTGAAGGTTTCGCCTTCCATTTTCTTTGGGACATCGCCTGATTTGAAGTAGTTCATATCCATGAGGAATTGGTTATCTGATGCATGATCAAAAAGTTCACCGTCCTCCACCATAATAAGACTACGTTGCTCGCTACTTGGACAACCATCTTCAACTTCTTCAACAACATAAGCCTGCACATTCGATTCTGGCATGTCACCCCAGAGGGCTTCAAGGGGAGACTTGGTTGTAAAACTTTCCTGAGAAATAAATTTCACATCCAGGATTGGTGATTCAAAGTCTACCATGGAAGGAGCCTGTGAAAAATTGACAATACTCTGCAGAATGTCTTTGCCTGACTCTTCATTGACTTCTTTATCAGTGCAAGGAATGGAACCCACATCATCATCGTGGTTAATATCAGAGCTATCATCTTCCTGATTTTGGAGGATCTGCTGGTTTGGGACATCTGTTTCATTTGGAATCAGGTCAATGCTTATTGCATTGCTAACAGCCGCATCCTCGATATTGATGCCAGCAAGTCCAGTTATTTCAAAACGTGCATCGGAAAAATTGCCTTCTCCATCCTCATCATGCTGGCGCTGTTTATCGACTCCATCAGCCACTGAGCCGTCAACGTTATGAGATGCAGTCACATTCCCTTCACTCTCTAACGAAGTATTGGATGCACATGAACCTGTACTTTGTGCACAATCTGTACTTTCAATTTCCTCAAAACAGACTGGAGAAACAATTGTTGCTATGCAATCTGTTCCATCACTCTTGTCAAAACAAGCTGATGAATCTCGACCAGTTTCACACTGAACATGGGAAACTTCTTTTTCAGCACTACCATCTGCTCCATCTTCACTAGAAAATTCAGGGGCCTTAATAGCAAGGGATTGTGTATACTTGGCAGGTTGAATTGAGGTTGACGATAAGAAACCAACAAGAGCAGACGCCAAAGCATCGTCAATAGATAAAGTTTGCTTCGGTTTATCTTTTGGAGAATCTGAGACTGGTTCTGGTGCATTTTCTTCTTCATAATCAACATTGCAAAATTCAGAATCTGTGGCAGGCTCTGATGCATGATTTTCTTCCTCATCATCACCATTGCAAAATTCAGGAGCAGTGACTACAAGACCCGGGAGCAATTGAACATCAGGCACGTCATCAGGATGTACAGATAGCTCCAAAGGAATATTTTTCTCTTCTGATTCAAATGTTCCACATTTCATATAACTGCTATTTAAGTTGGAGTCTGAGTCATTGCAAGAAAACTCAGGAGCAAAAAACCTTGTGCACAATCCAGAATTCTCAGTTCTCTTAGTGAGTACCTCGAGTTGCTCCTCCACTCGCTGAAGCCTTTTCTCAATGCCACTCATTGGCTTTAACATGCTCTCTTGAAACTTGAAACATAGTTCCTCTATTTTACCCACACGAGAAACAAGCTGATCTAACACAATTTCAATGCGATCTTTCAAAGGAAAATCAGGCTTATTCTGTGCATTAGGAAATTCTGAAGGACTCTGTATATGAGCTGGTCCAACAGCGGCAGTACGAACTACCTGTGGCCTCACTTGTTGATCATTTGTCCAAGGCTTTCCGTCCTGCTGTATTTGAGCTGTAGTATTAGTAATATCAGCTACATTGGATTTATCATCCAGCTGCATCTTAGTCCCAACCTGGGCTGTTGAACCAATTGCTTCTGACCTGACCTCTGGAACCTTCAGTTTTTCTCTCATGTTCCACGTTTGTTGGTCATGAATTCCACCAACACTCCTAGTTTTGGATAACTGCATGAGGGTGGGCATAAACATGGCCATAAGCGAACTTCCAGCTGAGTCCACTGGACCAACTTGGTTTTCAGAATCAGCTGGATCAACAGGATCAGCAAACACATAAATTTCGTCTATGTAAACACAACCCATAGTCTGAAGTGAGAGCAGACGAAGCGTAAGGGATGTGCAGGGATCTGTATCAGCAATCTCTGCTGTAGCCTCGTATAATTCCTGAAAATATAACTTAATCAGCAGACTGTATATGAAAAAGGCCTACATTACAATTAAAGTTAACTGTAACTTCAACACCCACCCCATTTCTCATATTTTGGGAAATTTTGCTCTATCCCCAAATGCAAGCAATTATCGTGAGACCTAGTGAGTAGCCTCTGGTTTTAAGCCCAGTAGCATATCCTGACTAGATTTGACAAACCAGACATGAAAATAAGCTAAAAAGCCCTTATTAGTTTAAGGGCACTTTGTTGCATGCAGCATCATCATTATCATTTTGGCTAGAAGTCAGTCTGCTTAACCAAACTGAAAATGAAGATAGCTAAAGGAAACACAGCAAATATAAAGTGTAAGGAAACAGAAATATAAAATAAATAAATAAAAACAGAAAAAAAAAACACCAATAACAATGCCTCTATAGTTGAATCGGTATTTTGATCAGTTGCATTCTTTAAAAAATATGGATCAGACACTTGATCCAATCTAGTCCTTTTCATGACAAATTGATAGAATTTTATTCAGTGAAGGGCAAGGGTAAGGGAACACATCCATAACTCATACGTCGGAATTACAACAAACATGAGGGATAGCATCAACAATATAAATAGAGAAAATATAGAGCTTTACTTGAATGATAATAATTGAGGAGAGGAGTAATACTAAATACCTGTGTACTTCTCCCTGGGTTGGTATCAGTCTTTGATGGCAAAGAAACCCTTCTGCTGTCAAGCTGGGGTGTGTCAAGATCTTTAACATCAATCCACTCATCTTCACTGGTGCTCAAAGTACTATCACTTTTTAAGTTTCCTTCAGCCTGCTCTCCAAAAGATCCTTTCAGTTGTGGAGAAACAGCTTCATCAGATTCAGTTGGGTGCACCATATACTCATCTTTAACAGCAACGCCACAGCGCACGGTACAAAGATATTCATTGGTACTGTGTTGTTGAGGTGCATAATATATCTCATAAACCCGGGCAGAACTTCGAACATAAACCTGCCGGATCTCATGTTTTTGTGTGAAACTAACTGCAGTGCATGAAGTTCTTGATCAATCAGAGAGAGGCTATAAAAGGCTTAAAACTAATTCTTGTTCTGCTTCAACACAGAATTTTTTTAATAAACATTTGGAAAACGATGAATCATGTGTGAGAGCAGAGGTGGCAAGAAGTAAAAACAATGAGTGGAGACGGGATGAGTAAGTTGAATCATCATCATTAAGCAATTGGGCAGCAATGAGTAGTATCAAACATGTAAATTTATCTCCATAACACGGTCAACTAAATACAAAAACATAAGCATTTCCAAGGAATTTGGTAATACTCCATTATATAATAAACAATCAAGTGAAAACTAATAACCCCAGAACATTGCTTACAAATGCAAACAGCTCTTAGGCTCATATCCACAAGAAGGCTATTCAACTTTTAATAAAACATAGTACATGTTCAGTGCTCAAGCATAGGGCGCAAAAAGCTTAATAATATTCGTGGTAAAAAATTTCATCTATGAAAGACAGCTACTGCTGTTTGACAACTGTTCAAACAGAAAATAATAACATATACAGAGTAGTATATATCAGGAGAAGAAACTCCTTTAAAATAAGTGCTTAGCCTCGCGTAAAATACTACAATACTCATATGAGCTGTGAAGACATAATTGGTGCCAATAGATCGAAAACAGATGCTGATGACCGGATCAAGTTATACACTTTCACACAGCACAATCATACAAGTAACAAAATTTATATGCAAGCTATATTGTGTAGCTATACACAAATTGACACGAGCACTTATTTGCTTCCCCTCATTATACTAACCGGAAAAGAAAAATCCAGCATTTCTAACGGCAATCTTTAGTTCAGAATGGAATGAATGAAAACAATCTTTTTATATGAGAAATAGAAAATAAAATTAATGTTATAGTTGTCCTCCAACCATAAACGCATATCATACGATCTTCCAACTAATTTATCATTCACAATTGACGCTTATACTATTCGATCTCATCACTAATGCCAAAAAAATAATTCTGTAACTCCGTTTCTTCTCATAATTTGCATATACTTAAACCTCTGTTAATTAGTGCATGTGCAAAATATGAGACTAAATAAAAATTAAACTTTCTGCTAAATTCTATTGTAACAGACTTTGTTACGCAGGATCATGAGATCGAATAGTAAAAGGATCAATAATGATTTAACAATTAGTGTAGCAAGTATGATATGCATGTATAGTTGGAGTATCATTTGAAACTTAAACCCTAGAAACTAAAATCAGATTTTCCATCCTTCTGAACCAATCAAACATGATACCTTACTAAGTTAAGTTTATGTTTTCATGTTTTACCCACAAATAAAAAGATTCCCTATAAATTCACATTTCCATTTACTATTATGTGTGCACTTATGAAGTATTGTCGTCAACCAAACAGAAACTTGAATCCATATAAATATATAAATATATATATATATATATTTTTATATACGGTTGATTGAATAAATCGGAGCGTGGAAAGCTTCCACTAAAAGATACAAAATTTCCAGCCACTCGACAGCACATAGACCGAACTAGAATTTTATTTTCTCAATAAGAAAAACAATCTAGCGAGAAATAAGTAAATCCTGAGGAACTTACGAGTGACCTCGCAAGGGGATGAATCCGATGAAGGAGGGATGAGCTTAAGAGGAGATCTGGAGATGGAACGAACGTCGGCGGTTTGGTCATCGTCAATCGGAGAAATTGAGGACTCGAAGGTGACCGTGTCAGCGAGAGAGCCGCCGGAGACGGTCCAGTTGGTGGCGGAAGTGCATGAAGTAGCATTGGCGTTGTTCGATTCCATGATCTATCTGGGTTTGGTTGCATCAACTGCTTGGCACTGTTTATGGATGGAGAATAAGATTATGGTGCCGAATCGCAATTCACAGAAGTTTTGGGAACAAGTGTAAAATAGATTTTTATAAGCTACGACCACCTGATTTTTACAGTATTGCACTTAGGGGGATGTTTGGGTCTGGACCAGATCTTCGATCTTAATATATGTTCGTTGTATTCGGATTGAATTTATATTTTAATCTAAAATATATGTTTTTAAAAATAGTAAAATAAATATGAGTTTAATGTATATCAGTTGACTGATATAAAGTTATATCAGTTACACTAAGGTGGTGACAACTCATTTAAAATCATGGATCCGGACAGATCCCTCCACTCCCTCAAATTCACTTGGGTGGATATAAGTTATTTTAATTGAGTTGTCATCACCTCATTGACTTTGTTAATTACAATTGATATAACTTTATATCAGTCAACTGATATACATTTTACCCAATAAATATTATTTGACTAATATCAATTTACGTAGTATTGAACTACAAATTAAAATTGAAACTACGTCGTTTTGTTGAAAAGGAAAAAATGCAATTGCTTTGTGTATTGTCGATTCTTAGCAGATATGTTCAAATCTTTGCAACCGTCAATTCTTGTTTTGAGATGGTTATTCAATTTTTTTTTGTTCACTTAATCTAGCTATCTAATATATATTTTCTTATAGTTCGTCACAAGAAATATTTCAAATCTAGATTTTACCATATTCTTTAAACATCACAAACATACACATACGCCAAGTTATAGTTTTCGGTGTTGAAAACTGCACAATCAGAATTGGCAACATCCATCAGAAAAACAAAAGCAGAATTGGCAACAAATACGAAAAAAAGAAAAGAAAAAATCATTTCCTACTCATTCCTTTAACACTCTTTCATTTTCTTTCAAGTAATCTTCATGATTTACCTCAAAATATAACATTTTGGGTACAAAATCAACTTATTTGAGAGTTTCAAATAGAACAAATAAAAGGGTATATGTATGTTGTGATTTTTCTTGGTCGCCTCTGTGAGATACAAGTGGTAGATTGAAGAGGGGAGGTTTTGGAGGGAGAAAATGTAGAGTTTGAAAACAAGATACGTGTCCATATGCGCTGATTGTGCGCTGACTGTGTATTTTATATTTATTTTTAAATTATTTTTATTCAAAAAAAAATTCAGATCAGCAACAGTTAACGGAGGAGATGACGGAATTGGACGGCGGTGACCAACTTGGTTCACTTTTGGATA
>JAYMTK010003770.1:0-11888 GCA_036897405.1 Pelargonium myrrhifolium | reverse complement strand
ATTGAGGGTCCTATTTTGTAGTTTCATTAATTGGGAGACCAAACTGGTCGATTTTTGATAATTGGGGGACCAAAAAGGTAGTTTAGCCTATATAATTTAATTTGACGATGAGACTACTACTGAGATATTATAAGTGTCGTGTGTTAAATAAAATAATGTGTTAATATTTTTCATTTATATATTTAAAGCAAAGCATGTGTGATAATAATACGAAATATGTTACATAAGAGACGCGGAACATGACGCATAAAAAATTATTTTTTATGAATATATTTTTATTTTTAAAAATAACTTTTTTTTATTATATACTTTTGAAACGACATATGTTAGTGCAAAAATTGTGTGTGCAATAACATTTGTTCACTTCAACTTTTCGTACATATATGTGGACAAAACATATTCTCAAGTTATACATTTATTTATCTTTTCTTCATTACTTTTAGTATTGTTAATGTCAATATAGTGTTAATTTTGATATTAAAGTCTCACACACACACATATATGTATAAATACACACACTTGATTTCAATATATTATAATAACTTTTTTTTCACTTGAATCGCTATCTCAAAAGGAAAAAAAAAGGACATTAATGAAATTTATATAGAGATGCAATAAGAATAAAACATAGGTTTCCATATATTGGTAGTTATATCTAGATTTATCCTATTATTTCAAGTTCCCAACATATATTAATACTTGGGCAACAGAAGACTTTTTTACAATAAAAAAAGAAGAAGTAATTATTGAAGATTTTATGTCATAAACAACTTTTTAATATAATTAATAGGCTACTTATAGGGATACCAAAAGTATAAATAGATCATAATTGTGATTTCAAGAACTAGCAAAAACTTTGTAAAAGTTCAATAACAAAGAGTTTTAATGATGCAAGTTGTAGTAGAGGAAGAATTAGCAATAAAGAGACTTAAGTGATAGTATAGAGAAAATTTATGTGCTAGAAAGAAGACAAAAATTGGTCGGCGCGCTTAAAACGGTTTTGCGGTCAATACACACAACATATAACCAACATGATGTGTATCGTTCTAATCTATTTAAATATTGTTTGAAGGGTATTTTTAATTACAAATTTACTGTTTTTAAATGTAGTACGAATAATTTTCACTTGTTTTATTTTCTTACATAATAGAGTTTGGGTACATATATCATGAACATTTTGTTCAGTTGGTTTAGAATTTCGATATTTCTTTTGTATTATCGTTCATTCAATTCGTTTCACGTAATTGTGCATCACTGAATATAATTTGAACTATTATGAAAATGTCACACTTGTTTATTCTAAATATGTAATTTTCATAAATTAAACACACTCTCTTTTCTTATAGACCAAATGAGTCCTCAATTTAACAATTTTGGGGATAGGTCTTCTCATGTTCGGCAAAGTAATCATGTAACGACCCTTCATTAGGGACGATTCCATATTTCAAATATTAGAATTTGTCATTAAACTAATCTAAGGATCAATACGTTTATCACTAAACCAAAAACCTCGATCATTTGAGCTTAATTTTTATGGTACCACCTACAACATAAATGATTATTAATGTAGTTGTCTTGTTTGATCATTGAAATAGACAATATCGTAATCACATCTTACTTTATTCGGTGTAAAAAAAAACTCCATTATACTCATAATTCAGAATGGAATGAATTTATTTTAGTGTTACTCAATTTAGGTTATCAATAATGTGATTAAATTATAGCTACGATGATTTTATATATTATTGATAAGATGATACACAAATAGGAGAAAATGTCATTTCAAGAAAATGAAATAAGAGCTAACTTAGAGAGAAATGACTAATTTAGTCTAATCCCAATGAAATGAAATGTGTCCCTTTCTTCCATATCAATGCCCCTTCTAACATATTAATTAGTCAACCTAATTCATTGATGGATTTTCACTAAAGGTTTATGTTTCAACAAATTCATATTTACAAAAATTATGCTCTTTTTTTTTTTTTATTATATTTTTACTATGTATATCAGTTGACTGATATAAATTTATATCATGTGCAACTTAACAAAGCTAATGAAGTGATGACACCTCATTTAAAATCACTTATACCCACCCAAGTGGACTGATATACATTAAACCCTTATTTTTAAATTGGTCTCAAATTGTCGAAGTCTTCGCATTAAGGCCTTGTTTGGTAAGTCTATTTATTATTTATAAAGATTATATGTGTATAGAGGTTATTGTTTATATACAGTTAAAAATGTATTATTTGATAAAATTGTCTAAAATCATGGTCATTTTTATGAAATGACCAAAACGCCCTTAAGGTTAAAAGGGAGGGTCATTTTTATCACTTGCAAGTTATGTATAATATGTAAAGTATAACTATGTGGTCGACCAAAAAAACAACAAGATCTATCATCCATACACAAAACACAAGATAACAAATGGGAGGTAACCCCTCCTATACATCTGGGTAACGTCTGACGGTATACCTCACACATTTAAAGGGTCCACCGCCAAGACACAAGATAATAAAGTAACACATGGAAGGTAAACTCACCTACACATGTGAGTATACCGCGTCTGACGATATACCTCACACATTTACAGGGTCCACCGCCCAGACAAAATATACTGAAGTAACAAATGGGAAGTATACCTACCAACGCATGTGATTACACCGCTCAAACACATAACTATGAAGAATTGAAGATGAAGGTTTACCAGCATATGTGAGTAATTGTGGTAGAAAACTCATATAGACGTTAACAGATTATCACAGGAGCTTGCAACCTTTTGTGAGAAATAGTGTCAAATTGTCTATATATCATGAATGTCTATAGACATTCTATATAGACATAAAGTTGAGTTACCAAACAAGGCCTAAGTTGATGCGATAAATTTAGGGGTAATCGCACATGAACCACATGTACTTTACATGTTTTGCACAAGACTCGTAAAGCAATAGGAGCAATATGGCTTTGTAAGAAGGCTTGGGAGAAAGAGACACCAAAGTTAGGGAGGACACTTTGGTTCCGACTATACCTATGGAGGTGGAGATGCAAGAGAACCAGGAAGGCATGCTACTGACAATAATAATTTAGAGACGCATGACGAGAGGTAAAGGCGGAGATAAGGAGGATCATTTGGAGTAAACGAATCTTGATGAACATGTCCACTCACCAAAACAACGACTACGGTGAGAGTCATTTGTGGAGTTGGCTGGTAACAGGTTGACATGAGGTTGTGTGGTGCTAGTCTATCCTAGAGGCTTGGTTTTTGTATGTGTTGGCGATTTTCAAAATTTACGTGTAACATCAGCATCACGGGTTCCTACATTGGAGACATGGTACGTGGATGTTACGACAAAATTCCTACCTTCAATTGCAGATGTCGTTGGTGCTTCTGTTATTTAATTAGTTTCGTTTTGCTGAATAAGCCTGTGTTTGGTTAGTTCGTTTATGTTTGTTAGGTGAGTGTCATATCCTACTTTGGAGCAATATTAACATAGCTACTTACCTTTGGCGATCAACGATTTCCGGGCTCCTTAGGTTTGTAGGAGTATTTGGACCCGGTACTGGTTGTAGGAGTAGATATAGATCAGATTATTCGCCTATCGTGTATTTTGAATTAGTTCTTTATTCTGCATAATGAATTTATGTTGGTGTAAAAAGAAAAATTAACCCATGTGTGGTGGTGCAGTTGGTCAACACAAGTTGCGTGAGTAGAAAGAAGTATCGAGTTCGATTAATTTGGATGTGCTCAAACGATTTAAAGGTGTCAACCGCCAAAATACGAGCCTGCCCTAAAACATCATGGTAATGACGAAGGAAAAATAAAAAGCCCAATTTGAATTTGATGCCCATATAAATCGTACGTGAAATCAGAGCACCAAAACTACCAAAATACCACTATCGGGGCTTATCGCTTAGGTTTTAGGTCTCTCTCTTCTTCTTCTCAAATCGTCGATCTCCGATCTCCGACCACCGTCTCATCTCCGGAGGACCATTCACAGATTTTTCCGATTCTGAAACCAAGTCGCTAGAGAGAGAAACAAAACCCTAGAATCTTTCTCAGGGCCCAATCATGGCTTCGGGCAGAGATGCAGACCCAACCCTAGGCTACCTCACCCGCAAGGACACCGAGGTCAAGCTTCCCAGACCAACCAGGGTCAAGAACAAGACTCCGGCGCCGGTTCAAATCACCGCGGAGCAGATTCTCCGGGAAGCCAGGGAGCGTCAGGAAGCAGAGATCCGGCCGCCGAAGCAGAAAATCACCGATCCGACCGAGCTCGGCGATTATCGTTTGAGGAAGAGGAAAGAGTTCGAGGACTTGATTCGGCGCGTGAGGTGGAATGTGAGCGTGTGGATCAAGTACGCGCAGTGGGAGGAGTCGCAGAAGGATTTTAACCGTGCTCGATCCGTCTGGGAGCGCGCTCTGGAGGTGGATTATAGGAATCACACTCTGTGGTTGAAGTATGCGGAGGTGGAGATGAAGAACAAGTTCATCAATCATGCTAGAAATGTGTGGGATCGAGCCGTTACTCTGTTGCCGAGAGTGGACCAGCTCTGGTACAAGTACATACACATGGAGGAGATGCTGGGAAATGTGGCGGGCGCGAGGCAGATTTTCGAGAGGTGGATGAAGTGGATGCCTGACCAGCAAGGCTGGCTTTCTTATATCAAATTCGAGCTTAGGTACAATGAGGTGGAGAGGGCTAGAGGGATTTTCGAGAGGTTTGTGCAGTGCCACCCGAAGGTCGAAGCTTGGATTCGGTATGCGAAATTTGAGATGAAGAATGGGGAAGTTGGTAGGTGCAGGAATGTTTACGAGCGGGCGGTGGAGAAGTTAGCTGACGATGAGGAAGCGGAGCTATTGTTCGTAGCATTTGCTGAATTTGAAGAGAGGTGCAAGGAGACTGAGAGGGCAAGGTGCATTTACAAGTTTGCACTTGATCATATCCCGAAGGGAAGGGCCGAAGATTTGTATAGGAAGTTTGTGGCGTTTGAGAAGCAATATGGGGATAGAGAAGGGATTGAGGATGCTATTGTTGGGAAGAGGAGGTTTCAATATGAAGACGAGGTTAGGAAGAACCCATTGAATTATGATTCATGGTTCGATTATATCCGGTTAGAAGAGAGTGTGGGGAATAAGGGGAGGATTCGGGAGGTTTACGAACGAGCTATTGCTAATGTACCACCGGCTGAGGAGAAACGCTACTGGCAGCGTTATATCTACCTATGGTTTGTAACTAAGTGGCAATTTAATCAGAAATTAGTATCTTACACAATTAAGTTTGTTTCATTAACTGTAAATTTTTGTTTGTTTGTACTTCAGGATTAATTATGCTCTATACGAAGAGCTTGATGCAGGAGACATGGAGCGAACCCGGGATGTGTACAGGTATGCTTGCATTTGTTGGTGGAAATATTTAATCAATATATGGAAGATGAACTTTTCATCATTAGAATTTCCCTAGCTACATGAAGTTTTAAGTCTCAACTCAAATGAACAGGAGCTTGAATTTGTTGGTGGAAATATTTAATCAATACATGGAAGATAAACTTATAAAAATGTAGTGCCTCAACCTCTATGTGCATCACTCTTTACCAACTAGAAGAATATACTTAAATCAGAGTATGAGACCATCATTTCATTCTGTTTTATTTTCCTAATTTGATAAGAATATATGTATTATTATCAAATGGTTCTCCTAAATCATGGAAACGAGTTTAGAATGGACTCGTTTTGAAATGTAACAAGTTCCACATTATTATTATTTATTAATATTTGCGGTGTTTCCTGCTTTTGATTTTTGGGATGGGTGTAGAACTGTGTGGACTGGGTTGGTGAATCTGACTCCTATAGACAGACCTTCTCTGGGGACTGAACCCATGCGAAGATGCACCTCGCAGCATTATATTTGATCTCTCGATGTTTAATCTTTGTTCTGCTATTTTTTTTAGAGATTGTTTTTGCTCTGATCAAACTTTGCTTTCCTCCCTGGTTCGTAACGGACAATAAATTGTGTAATGCAACATGATTAGAAATAGAGTCGTTGAACAACTAAGAGTGCAGTAAGTATAAACTAAAGAAAACGGGTCGTGATGGTCCACAAATTAAAGGAGAGAGAAAACTAACCCTAACTTTAGGTAAAAATGATGCACAAAATTGAACCTTCAAATACAAAACTTAACATTTTCCTTTATGATTTTTGTATCAAAACAAGAAAACAATGAAGCATATATCTACATGTTTCCAATACTAATGCTTAATGCATAATATTTCTTGGTTCTCAAATAGTGAACACACTTTTTCTTAGTTTATTAGAAAACTATGATGAGGTTCTAGTGTAATGAGTTGTGATTGTTTATAGTTGGTAGATCTTAACTTTCCACAATCAATTCAATTATCTTGTGTTCTTTTCAGGGAGTGTCTGAAGCTAATTCCTCACGAGAAATTTTCATTTGCAAAAGTTTGGCTCTTGGCTGCTCAATTTGAAATTAGGCAGTTAAATCTAAAGGGCGCGCGCCAAATTTTAGGTAATGCCATCGGGAAAGCTCCTAAAGATAAGGTAACATTTGAGTTAGCACTAAAAAATTGATTTATATATTAAATTCATTATGTGTAAGCTGTTCTAACTATTTTTGTTATACAGATATTTAAGAAGTACATTGAAATTGAATTACAACTTGGTAATATGGATAGATGCCGGAAGTTGTATGAGAAGTATTTGGAGTGGTCTCCAGAAAATTGCTATGCATGGAGCAAATTTGCTGAGCTCGAGAGATCTTTGTGTGAAACTGAACGAGCGAGATCTATTTTTGAGCTTGCAATTGCTCAACCTGCATTAGACATGCCTGAGGTGTTGTGGAAGGTAACCTTTTTGGATCCCCTATTTAGTTGATCATAAAATTAATTTGTTAGCTATACCCTTAACACACTTCACTATTTGCTAGCCAATCCATTATTTTATTTATTTTGATGCTTGTTTCTGTCATTATTACTTGTCAATGACCGAAGGTAATCCAGCAGCGGCCATTTTTTTATTATGGAATCGTTGCTGCGCCTCTAATAAGTCAGTAACTAATTGGTTTATTCATATCTCATTTATTATAGGTTTCATTTCATTCATCATACTCATTTCATTTAGCTGTTAGCTTTGCAAATGAAGATTGCATTCCATCAATCTTGCCAGTTAGCCAATTATATAGTGAATGAACTTGATTGCGTTTCTAAGAAAGTTGACATTGTCTCAGATTTTTGCTCTAAAAGCCTGAACCTTCTTACTTGCCTTGGAGGATCTCTTCAGTTTTGCATATGCATTCTGTTTTGAGTCATGCTACGTCCTCATGACCTTTCTCCATGTTACTGTCACCCAATCTCCGTCTCTCTGAACTCAAATAATACTGATAACCTGCAATTTCTGCGGCCAGGAGTTGCAACTTGAGGCCTTTATTTTTCTTCTCTAGTTTTAGTTGCTTGTTTTAAGATATCTTTATTTGATTACTATTGGTACTGGTTGTAACACATTAACCCGTATGATAACAGGCGTACATTGACTTTGAGATATCAGAAGGGGAGTTCGGGAGAACAAGAGAGCTGTATGAAAGACTTCTAGACCGCACAAAACATTTGAAAGTCTGGATCAGTTATGCAAAGTTTGAGGCATCTGCAATGGAAGAGGATGACAGGGTTTCAGAGTTACCAGAAGAGGATGCTGAGGAATATCGACGTGCATTAAAGAAGCAATGCATCGAAAGGACTAGAAGTAAGCTGTCTAACCATTTTTGTTATCATTGTTCTTTATGTCTCGAAATCTAATTTTATCAACAATCACCATCAGAAGAACATTAGTCTTACATGTATGTATGCTTTTTTCACCAGGTGTTTTTGAGAAAGCATTTAACTACTTAAGAACGTCGGCACCTGAACTGAAAGAGGAAAGAGCCATGTTGTTAGAGGAATGGTTGAACATGGAGAGTTCTTTTGGCGAGCTTGGTGATGTTAGCATAGTCCAGTCTAAGCTGCCAAAGAAACTGAAGAAGAGGCGACAAGTTGTTACAGAGGATGGTTCAGCTGGGTACGTAATCAACTTGCTTTTAACATTATTTTTCTTAGATTTTAGTTCTCACACCTTTCATCAAAATGCAAAGGTTTACCAAGTTCGGGTCTTCTGTTCTTAAAACTGGTTTAAATGTGCTTGATATCTATTAGAGCTGGCAATTTGGGTCTGGTTGAAAATGCCCAACCCGACTCCAACCCGCAAGAGGTGTTGGCTTGCGTGGGGCCTGCCCAATCCACAAATTAATCGGATCTGTTTTATGTGACCCGAACTGGCAAAAAATGTGGGTCGGGTTTTGGCTTCCTGTAGGCTTGGGTCCAAATTGCCAGCTATAATTTTTGTGAAAGCCCTTCAGAGGTCTCACTCTTTAAATATCTCATATGACCAAAGAAAAAGAAAGTGATGCTTCTTATGGAACTAATGTGATGTCAATCATTATTCATATATCTGGCCCCATGGAGAATGCTAACGACACTTATGTTTACAGATACGAGGAGTACATTGACTACCTATTCCCCGAAGAAAACCAGACAACGAATATGAAGATCTTGGAAGCTGCCTATAGATGGAAGAAGCAAAAAGTCTCGAACGTCGAGGATTAGCAGGTTCCATACTTTTTTGTAGCTGTTCTGTTTTTTATATGTAAATACAATTTGATCACTGTTGTTTCAGTGTCCAATATTAGATACTAAAAAAAGGAAGATAGGGGATCGTGAACGTAACCCCCATGTTGAGCAAAACATGTGTTTAGAGCTAATTTTACATCTTCAAGATTCCTTTTTATCGTAACTTCGAATAGAGTTTTTGTTTGGTTTGTTCCATGGTGTCGCTATTGATGTTATGTTCCTGGAAATCTGCCTAATGAATTGCCCTTTTAGGTGTGGCTTTGTTTGGAGATGATTTATATACTTGTATGTCAATGTCATTCATGAAACTCACTGCAAATGGGCAAATATGTTTCTGTATATAGAAAAAATTGTCCATTAGGAGAACCAACAAGTAGGATTTAGGTTCAAGATGGTGTGGGTCTTGTTTTTGGCACATTGTATTCTTTTGATGAGGTTGATGAATGACATGGACTGAACCATATGAGACATTTCCCAAACCTGCTAATAGTAGTGGTTGTTTTTTTTTTTTTTTTATCGGCGAAATGCTGATTTTATTAAGATTCCTGAGATTGAAATAAAATAAACAGTACAAATTCTAGATGAGTAGAATAAAGCCAAAGTGATGGAAATATTCACCCGTAAACACCTAAGAAGTAAAAGGTCATTAAACAATAATGACAATGGGAAATGAAATTGACATTTTCCAATAAAATGGGAAACAACAATATCATAAATGAAGACACGGCAGCCGAAGAGACTCCCGTGAAGGTGAAATCGGAGAGATGCCGAAAAATACTGAAGCGGGATCTGGTTGTCGATGGAGGATACACACCAAGATGCAGCCAGCGGAGCAAGCTGAAGACGGGTGATGCAAACCCAATCTGATTTCGGCGAAGCGGAAGGATGTCATTGCCACTTTCTAAACGTTCATTTTGTTTTGTACAATGCTACCAATTCCCATTCAAAAAGGTCATATAATGACTTGAGGTTTTCATACTAAAAGATGGCAAGAGACTTATTTTAGTCCTGAATTTTCGTTAACTCAAAATGGTCCATTAACTATCGTGTTTGGACTCATTTTAGTATATGAGCCTTTTTTAAACTCAAAATTGTCTTTGAATTTTCAAATATGGAACTAAAATGGTCTTTGTTGTTAGAGTTTATATCAAAAGTTGGTCCATGTTTGAAAGTTTTAAGGACTACTTTGGGTTAAAAACATATGCATGGACTAAATTAGATACCAAACACTAAAGTTTGGGGTATTTAAAATCGGTGCTCCCCATCACGTGTAACTATTTTTCTTTAACGTATGGACCATTGCAGGCATGTCCATTTGCAAACAAGTCGGATACCAATACCACATGAAGAGTTGAGTTTGTAACGAGTATTGAGCTGTATGTAATGGGTTGAGTTTCTCATTACATTTGACACCAAAGTTTAGGGACTGCTTTGGGTTAAAGAAATATCGAGGGACCAAATTAGGTACCAAACACTAAAGTTTAGGGTATTTAAAATCGGTGCTCCCCATCACGTGTAACTATTTAACATATGAACCATTGCAGGCATGTCCATTTGCAAGCAAGTCGGGTACCAATACAACATGAAGAGTTGAGTTGTATTGGGCTGTATATAATGGGTTGAGTTTCTCATTACATTTGACACCAAAATTTAGGGACTACTTTGAGTTAAAAGAATATTCATGGACCAAATTACGTACCAAACACTAAAGTTTGCACTATTTGGGGTATTTAAAATCCGTTATCCCCATCACGTGTAACTATTTTCTTTAACATATGGACCATTGCATGTATGTCCATTTGCAAGCAAGTCGGATACCAATACCACATGAAGGGTTTGAGTTTCTCATTATGAAAAATCAATTATGATATCATGTTAAATGAGTATATTGGACTATATGTAATGAGCTGAGTTTCTCATGTTAAAAAGTCAACTTTATTAATAAGATTTCACGTGTATCACTTCAACACGACCTGATTATAAATACGTCGTGTTCAAACACAATCTCAATAGGATTTGACGATTTGTCCAACATGAACGGGATAGCGACAGGTCCACAACACAACACAAGCTGTGTAGTGTTTTGTGTATCTGTTTTAGCGAAGGCACATAGTTATAGGAAACTTCCTTTTTTGTGCAACTAACTTAACCGCAACAACTATGGGCACGAGGAGGGAATCCACACCATCAAGTCAATGCTGATTATACTCTCATCATCCAAAACTCTTTAACTAACTTTTAACCAACAATTCACCGAGAAAATAATAATAATAATAATAATAATAATAATAAATAATTACGATTTCTTATATTGTACTATCACTCATTTGCAATTAACTACATTGAACTACTAAATTAATTTTTAACTACTTTGTACTTTCAAAATAGTTGCAATTCACCCCTCCATCCCATTCCGTCAAAAAATCTGTCATTTGACAGATGAAAAGACCAAAATGCATCTTGTTTTTTTTATTTTTATAATAAAAAAAAATAATAATTAAAAAAAGATGACTTCCCCCTCTCCATCTCCACCACCAAAATAAACTTCAACCTTGTTTTTCATTGAAGAATAAGGGCAAAATCGCCATTTTCACAAAACATTGAAAATTTCGTCCAAGTTAATTGATGAATTTGGACGGAGGGGCGAATTGCAACGGTTTTGGAAGTACATGTAGTTAAAAGTTAATTTGGTAGTTCAGGGTAGTTAATTGCAAATGATAGTACATTGTAGAAAATTGTAATTATCCAACAAAAAAAAAATTATGTTTGCAAAATTTACTTTATAAGTATTGAGTTCACTACCCTGGGTATGTTTTATCAATTCTCCGTGATGTTCAATTATTTTGATATTGAGTTACATATAAAAAAAATTATCCACCATTTTCATCACAAATGACGATTTGCATGATCGATGATCTTGTGTGAATCATGGACCATATCGTTTGGACCGTAAGTCGGATCAAATGAACTATGAGATACAATTAGTTAAATTAGACCGGAATAGACTTCAATATCATGTACATCATCGGTCTGTATCAATAATGTTGGAGTATTTTATTCAAAACCTATAAATAAGAGACTTTATGTAATTAAGGAAGTCTATTATTGAGGTGGTAGACCTTCAAGCTTAACAATTTTCTTTCTTCATATATATATATATATATATATATATATATATAAATGATTATCTTATATATATATATAATAGGGAAGA
>JAYMTK010003769.1:0-11888 GCA_036897405.1 Pelargonium myrrhifolium | reverse complement strand
ATAACTGAAACCGATATATCAAAATCGTTAACGGATTAAAATTCACTGATTCACGATCGGTCGTGGTTACAATCTTTAGGGCCACCAATTTCACTTTTGGCACATGACCCCCGAAATCCTTGAGACGGCCTTGTATAGGGACAAAGGCCATTTTCGGCTCTTTAGCACTTTCACATGCATGCTTCAACGCTTTGTTGCAACTTATTTTCAAGTGCATATATACTTAGCTATAAGAAACAAATATTGGGTCTTAATTACATACACTCAATCATGGAGTATTTTGTTATTTTAGTGTATGGTCTTCTCATTTGTTATCTTCTCTTCCATCTATGGAACTTGCTTGTTTCAAAAAAAGACAAAAACTGCTACCTCCTTGACTACCAGTGCTACAAACCCTCCGCGGATCGGATGCTCTCCACCCGATTCTGCGGCGAGTTCATCAAGAGGAACAAGAACCTAGGACTACTCGAATACCAGTTCCTGCTCATAGCCATTGTCAGCTCCGGAATTGGCGAGCAGACATACTCTCCAAGAATCATGTTCGAGGGCCAGAAAGAGACCCCGACCCTCGCAGACGCCATCACCGAGATGGAGTTTTTCCACTACACCATCCCAAAACTCCTCCATCGCTCCAGCGTCTCCCCCGCGGAGATCGACATCCTGGTGGTCAACATCTCCATGTTGACTTCCTCCCCGTCGCTCTCCGCGAGGATCATCAATATTTTCAAGCTTCGCCACGACGTCAAGGTCTTCAACCTCTCTGGCATGGGTTGTAGCGCCAGCCTCATCTCCGTCGACCTCGTGAAAAACCTCTTCACAACCTATAAAAACCGGTACGCCCTCCTCGTCACCTCCGAATCTCTCACTTCCCACTGGTACACCGGAAAGAACCGGTCCATGATCCTCTCGAACTGCCTCTTCCGCTGCGGCGGAGCCGCCATGCTTTTCACCAACAAAAGATCGTTGAAACACAAAGCTATGTTGAAGCTCAAGCATCTCGTACGTACACACCACGGCGCAAGTGACGAGTCCTACAATTCTTGCATACAAACCGAAGACGACCAAGGAATCGTAGGTTTTCACCTCGGAAAAGACCTCCCGAGGTCCGCCACCCGCGCCTTCACCGACAATCTCCAGGCAATCTCCCCGAAGATCCTCCCAGTCCGGGAGCTGCTCCGGTTCACGATCTTGAAAACAGACAAACCGGAGCAGGACTCAACTGTTCGGAGAAGCAGTTCACCAGTAATAATATACTTTAAACATTTCTATAATATGCTACTAGCAAAGTTAGGGTGGGCCACTGCCTACCCGTGCCCACCCCTAACTCCTGCATTGAAACCGGTCATAAACTTCAAGACCGGAGTGGAGCACTTCTGCCTCCACACGGGAGGCAAGGCGGTGATCGAGGCGGTGGCGGAGAGCCTCGGGCTGTCGGAGGATGACGTAGAGCCGGCAAGGATGACGTTGCACCGGTACGGAAACACGTCAGCGAGCAGCTTGTGGTACGTGTTGGCCTACATGGAGGCCAAGAAGAGGCTAAAAAAAGGCCATAGGGTCTTGATGGTAACGTTCGGTGCCGGGTTTAAATGTAACAGTGCCTATTGGGAGGTTGCGAGAGATTTGGGTGATCAAAACGATACCGAAAATGTGTGGAACGACGACATTGGTGACTACCCGGCACCGGCGTTGGTTAATCCGTTCATGGAGAAGTACGGTTGGATCAACGGTGAGGATCCGACCACCTTCGTCTTCCCTGATCATATTGATTAAGTTGCTACAACGGTCAAATATTAAGAATATAGATTTGATTCTCCATTTGGAAAATGTTACTATAAAAAGCTATGTGTTTATTTAGCAGTCAAATCATTGAAAAATACTTCAATGATTTAATAAATGTGTAATCTAATACGTGTTCGTATTGAATAAATCCATACTATTTTCTCTGTATCAACGAAAGTACATTTTGTTAGTAAGTTTTCGAGAAGGAAAATAAAGTGCAAACACAGTAATTTTTGGAGAGTTGAAATGAGAGAGGCGTGTGGAAAATGCGTCATGTTATTGAGGGCCCAATTCGATGAACCGGCGTCTAAGTGAAGTTTGGTTGAGATAATAGAGAAGGAATCGCTAGAATTTTCGAGACAATTGAATGCCCCATTCTTGCAAAACCGATCCCCAAATGTTCCAAGTATTATAACATCTTAATGTATGTTTGGTCCTGTCATGCGTACATTTTTTTCCGATTATTAAACTTATTAGATTCTTTAACACGAATACAACGTAAATAGTCATGTTTTGTCTTGTCGTGACATAAATCGGCAACTCTAGTCAATACCAAACTTTTGTCGGAGCAACTATTAATAAGAGTATCTAAGCCCAATATAGGCCCACATAAACCATTTGTATTTTTGGACATGGGCTTGAAAACTTGAAGGTTCATAACCTTTTATTATATTTTTATTTTTATAATTATAAAAAAGGTTCAAATAAACATAAATACATCAATTAGATTTTGATTACTTAGATGAGATACTTTTGTTTCAAATTCTAACTGAAATTTTCTTTGATATTGTAACGTGGAGGGACTCATCCGTGAGGTAAATTTGGTGGTCTATATCTTATTCTATGAAGTAAAAACGTTTAAAATCGTGAATATTTATAATTTGGCAGATCAAATCGCAAACTTTTTTAACATTTCAAATTATGTTTTCTTTTTCCTAAAACTTGCACAAAATAAATATTCATTTTCATTTCAAAACAATCGACCATTATTATTATTATTATTATTTATTTTTATTTTTATTTTTTTACAATACAATCAACCATTATTTTGAAACATAAAGGGTATATAAAATTTTGCTTTGAAGAAACTAATATTTTTTATAATAAAAGGTGAAATGTGGGGTCACATGCGACCACGTGGTCGGTACTATAACATCTGAATCTGCTAAAATCCACCAATGTTGGTTGTCATTTGCATGTTGTTGTCCACAAAACCAAATTGTTACTTCACTTGTTCACCACCATTACATTACCTAAACATATGCAATATTCAATCCCAATAAAAATATTACATATTAAAATAGTTTTCTTAAAACATTTTGTAGAGATTGTTTGTCTTCAAGAAATTATATTATTTTCTTTTACGGTTAATTTAGTTTACAGATAGTAAGAGAGTATCGAAAAGAATGCACTTTTGAGTACTCAAGTGATTTTTCAAAATTGTAAATCGCTTAAGACGGGTGCTCTTTCACCGATTTCTCAAGAACTTCTGGCAGCATGGTCAAGACATTAATGATTTCTTTATATGCAGTTGCTTATCTTATTCACAACAAACAATATTTTTTAGATGATTTTCAAAACTAATGAAGTGGTATTTTAAAACAACTGCTCACCTACTAGCTTCTCAGGAGCCTCCGACAATATAGTCGAGACAATGACAAATTCATTGTTCCTACTGAGATGAAACAACATTTTTTTTATATAATTTCAAACAAAATTACTTTTGTTTTAAACAGTGTCGAGTACGATTATTTATCTAACATATTTGTGTGGATCATAATCTTCTAGATATGAAGAAAAATAAAAGGAGTGAACAAAAAAAGCGAGTATTGTCTCCTACATGGATTACATTTGCTACTTTATTAGTCATTGACATGAGCTCACACCTCATTAAGAGATTGCTTCTTTTTCATTACTTGTAATTGACATTTTTAAACATTTTATTATTATTATTATTTTAATTTATTTGTGGCCACCCGACAAAACCCTAACCTTAATGTGCTCCTCATGATCAACTGTCATCATTGGAAAAAGCTAACAAATCCAAACACACCTCTTCTTTTCTAAATTTAGTACTAAAATAATTAAACAATTATGGTATACTATATTTAGACTATGTTAGGTGTTCACATATTGGGCCTGGATCTGGCCCATAATTGTACTGTTTGGACCGGCCCAACAAGTTGGTTAAGTTTTATGTTCATTTAACTTAAACGAAGTGCTGACAATTTGGACTTGAATATGTGAGCACCGGAAATATGATTTGCATTTTGTGTGTAGGAACTTTAAAACTCGCTTGACAATTCAAAATTCTAATTGCCAGTTCTTTTAAGTAGCCATGTGACAAAAAAGAAGAAGAAAAAACACAAGATTCAATTTCCTGAATAAAATTAAATCAGTTCACAAATATTGAGGTTAGGATTATAATACTATTTGAAGTTTCATATTATCGTATTTTATATACTAAAAAAAGTTATTATTATTATTTAGCCAAAAGAAGTCAATGTTTTGTGTTGTGAAATGAAACTAGCTTTAGCTATCAATCACTTTAATGTAATTTGCTTAGTTCACAAGTCATCAAATTTAAATCATAGGTCTAGCTAGTCTTTTTAGTTTCCTTGAGCGAGAGGCAAGTAAATTGGAGGATACTACATTTTTTGAAGTTCCTTTTCTCTCAAGTAATTGTTCAATACACTCGTTTTATAATACGTACTCCAAATTCTAAATAATGTCTTTACATTTATTGACTTTGCATAATCGTCAGTTAAACTGAAATAACTTAATGATACTCGTTGGTTCTTTCGAAAACATTAACAATGAAAAATGCAACATATGAAGGTGAATACAACAAAATTTATCTAACGTTAAAAAGAGATTAAGCAAAACTTAAATTAGAAAAAAAAATTATGAAATTTGCTTTGGACCATTTTACATTATCTTGTAATAATGATGATATATAGTATATATTTTGATTGAGCTACCACATGGGGATGAGGTTGTGTTCATAGATTATATTCATAATAAAATTAAAAAAAATCATTTTTAATTTTATTATTTACTTTCATGACATGTCCAAATCATGGTTTTTCTAAACAATTGAAGCTAGACCAAGCCTTGTCCCCTTTCTTCATATCCACAACTCCACACACACATTACAAACACTCAATTATTACTAATATATATAATTGTTTTTCTCTCTAATGTGTAGACAATGAAGGGAACACCTTTCTTTGGCCTTTGCTTCTTTTCTTCTCCATATATATATATTTATATATTTTTTCCATTGTTTGTTTCTTGTTCACAACTCATCACAAGCTCATTTAAGACAAGTGAAGTCAAGGTTGGGTTGTGAATATCCTTACAACTTGATCATCAATGATAAGCAACACAAAGATTTGACTAAGGTTGATATGAATTTTTAGAGTAGGTAGCTACTACTATACTACCTAGCTCTACCTATACATTAATTTGACAATTTAATTAATAAAAACATGCAAAATATTGGATATTCTTGTGGGGGCAAAAAAATAATAGTGGGTGAATGCAATTTAATTGAATGTGTAGAGTTCTTATTCATAAAAATCTTGCATTTTTCGCTTTTATTCCACAGATGTGCACGAGGATATAAGAAAAATAAAACTAAAACATTCTTTTTCGGGAGAGGGAGAATAAATATTACCATTGACTTTAGTATGTGATTAAATTGACTTGAGTTTCACTAGTTTAACGTGATGTTTTGAGTTCAAATATTAAGAAATGAAGTTGCATACAAATTTGGTTAATAAGTTTTGTTATTCTTGTACATCTGCCTGGCTCAAATCTAAATTAGACTGCTATAGCTCACAAATTTAAACGACCCACTTTTGCCAAGTTGGTCTTTATATTATTGGGATGGACTAGTGATAACATTATAATTGCGGGTCATTTTCCAAGAAAATAGAACGTGAAGCAAAATTGGGCCAAGCCTAGCTCGAGCCTAAATGGATTAAACAAAAATCATATTTGTTAGATCACTTTTACCGATATAATTATTATTGAGTTGAATTAGTGATAATCCACAACCGTTTGTCCATTTATCAGCTCTATAATTGGCTCACGACGTGTATTTATAATCATTATATCGTAACATGTTTTTTCATTTATTTTATATTTCATGTCATAGTAATCCATTATTTTTATAAAAAGAAAGAAATAATTAGTTAGGGTTTTGAAACTTTGTTAAAAGAAATCACACAAAAAGTTAAGATATCATCTTGGGGGAGATAGATTTTCTGGGAAGATGGAGCTCTAATTTGCAGAATATTTAATTCGTGATTATGTTAATAAATTAAAATTTGTAAGTAATTAATTAACTAGTTAAAAAGTTAAAGTTAATTATATTTACTTAAGAGTTAAAAGAACAAAAGCTCCTTGCTTTACAGTCTAAAAAGCTGCTATAAATAGGTATTTATATAATTAAACAACATTAGAAAAAGTTGTACAAAATTTAAAGAGTTAATTAGTTTTGTATCTTTTAAACTGATAATTGTTTTGATTTTAATTACTTACCTCAAAATCATACGGTATTGTCTCTTAAATTTTTTAATTTTGGCCTTATTAACCTGCTATGAAATGTTGACTACTATCACGTCAGTCCTCCTTTCCACGCGAGTTGCCACGTCACTACGAGACTCCCAACTAAGATTTGACAATTTGGTGGTTAGACTATAAACGGGTCGGCAAAATATCCACGTTTTTTATTTTATTATTTTTTATTTCTCTAGCATTTTCTACTAAACGACGAGTCATGTTAAAACCTGTGAAAAGTTTGTAACACGAAAACGTGTGTTTTCTGTGTTCTATATATTTAAATTCGCAACCAATATTGCTAGATAGGAATTCAACCACTCTTTAAAATTTAAATGCTATGAGTTAGTGTCGGAAAATAATGAATATAGATTCAACTATTAATATATTCATGTCATTGCCAATTACGTGTTATCTAAGTTTCATTTTAGGGTACTATGTTAAAGAGAAAACACGTGAAATTAGTGAAAAATAATAATAATTAGTCTTTAATTATTGTTTGTGGATCCCATTAACTCAATCACTGATTGTGAAAATGAAATTAGTGAACAATTAATTAGTATGTTGAAAGGTAATTATCTTTATTACATCAATGAAAATGGCACCATACCCACTTTGATATTAATTTGATTTCACAATTATTGTGCCTTTTCAACTATAAATATCACAACTCAAAATACTATTAATGGAAAATTGTATGTATTTTTACAATATTAAAATAAAGGGTCGGTCACCTATCAAATTAGAAACTATATATGTCCAAAATATAATATATGAGGCTCTTGTTGACTTCTTGTTGTGTGTTTAAGTGAAAAATAAATAAAATATTTTTAGACACTTTAATTAATTGTTATAGATTGTTTTAAGTAAATATTATAATGAATGAAAATGTTTTGGTAATAATATTGATATTTAATTAAGTCATCATACTATCAAAATTAATCAAAGTTGTTATAAATTGATTAAATTTGTAACATATTTAAGTTGCGGTTGCGTATTTGATAGGTTTAAACTAACAAATCAAATTTTATAAAAAAAATTTGTGAATCAAAATTATAAAAAGTTTAGAACACAATGAATAATTTAAATATCAAAATAAAATATTTTCTATAATCCATGATGATTCATTTATTAATGTTTCATTTGTTGACATCTAGGACGTACGGTAAAAGGAGGTTATAGAGATTAAAGGAGGGTTCTAGGGTTTTGTGGAGTGGTGTTGGCTTGATAGGGGATCAGATGTCGAGGGGGTCTGAGGCGGTGGGACTCGATGGCGGCGAGGATTGAGACGGCTAGCGGTATGAGCTCGGTGACGACAGTGGTGGGTATCCTGGGTTGTCGGAGTTTGAATTGAGGGGAGTTTGGTTAGATCTGATTGACGGCGGCGTGTTGTGGGATCTGGTTCTTGGCGGTTGTCTCTCAGAGGGAGGGACAGAGCTTAGCTGGTTCCGTAAGGGTGGGGGACGTGACCCAGGTGATGAGGCCCAGGATATGGAGTGATCGGTGTTGGAGGTTACTAGAGTCTGGGGCCTAGTAACTGGGTGAAATTCTCATATATAGGACTGCAGGAGGCGTTCACCCAGAGAGAGGTGTGTCACCTGTTGTGGGCTTGGGGCTGAATCCCTACACTAAAACGTTTGTGGTGACAGTATACCAAGCCGACCTTAAGCAGATATGTGTTATTTAGATAAGTCATTTTCTTGCGTTTATGTTTCTTTTCTACTAGAATGGTGTAACTTTATATAAATTGAGGATCGAATGAATTAGGTGCTCTTGCATCATTTCCTCTATAAAAAATGATGATTTATTTATTAAAAATCACCGAATTCTGTTATGAATTTGTGTGTATTTATTTATTAACCACTTTTTAGTTCATGCATGGATCTATAACCAATCAGATTGCTTTTCACATTTATATTTGTTTTCATGTTCAATGATATTTATATTAAATAAATAATTAATTACCACAATCACCATTATTATATTATTGAAGCTACATCAAGCCAAATCAAACCTCCATTAACTGCCAATTTTATTTATTAAGTTACATTTATTAAACAGCTGTTCTTATCCGTGACATTTAAATTAATTGGGTTCATAAACTATATATATAATAAAATAGATTTATTTTGTGATACATGCACCAACTCTTTTATTTTTGTTATAAATATGTATATAATTATCTCAATTTAATCCTCATAAACTATTTAATATATTATAAACTTTATATGATTAAATACTTATTTGACCGTCCATTTTTTTTATATTTGCCAATCACACCTTCCAAAATTATTGAGTTTGTAAAAATAACTATTTTTCAATGAGGATTTACTTTTTAATTATTATTTTTTGCTATAAAATCGTTATTTGAAATTCCGAATATGTTTGGAGAGCGTAATTTGACCAATCATGATTTGCAGACCTCTTAATGAACATAAATTTTAAAGAAGAAAAATGTGAAATCAAATGTTTTATGTCCCTAATAACTAAACTCAAAGTACTGAAATCCTGCCCATCGGTTTGAATAATCAAGTTGAAGGCACTGAAAAAAAAATGTGAAACTAAAGATTTTATGCCCCCAATAACCAGACTCAAAGTACTTAAATCCTCTCCATCAACTTGAATAATCAAGTTGAGGGCACTGAAAGAAGAAAAATGTGAAAATAAAAACTTTATGTCCCCAATAACCAGACTCAAAGTACTGAAATCCTCCCCATGCATCATCCTGAATAATCAAGTTGGAGGCACTGAAAGAAGAAAAATGTGAAAACAAAGACTTTATGTCCCCAATAACTAGACTCAAAGTATTGAAATCCTGCTCATTGGCCTGAATAATCAAGTTGAAGGTACTAGAAAAAGAAAAATGTGAAACTAAAGACTTTATGTCCCCAATAACCAAACTCAAAGTACTGAAATCCTTTCCATCAGTTTGAATAATCAAGTTGAAGGCACTGAAAGAAGAAAAATGTGAAACTAAAGACTTTACGTTCCCAATAACCAGACTCAAAGTATTGAAATCCTCCTCATGCATCAACTTGAATAATCAAGTTGAAGGTAATGAAAGAAGAAAAATGTGGAACTAAAGACTTTATGTTCCTAATAACCAGACTCAAAGTACTGAAATCCTCCCCATCACCCTGAATAATCAATTGAAGGCACTGGAAGAAGAAAAATGTGAAACCAGAGATTTTATGTTTCTAATAACCTGACTCAAAATACTAAAATCCTCCCCATCGGTCTGAATAATCAAGTTGAAGGCACTGAAATCCTCTCATCTAGTCTGAATAGCACAAACAACCGAAGACAATTGAACTTAGAATTTAATACATAACGTGAACGGCTCTGCCACACCACTACCGAATCTGCTTGATTCGACAACAAGATGGTTTTCGACCGAACCACCACCCAGTTAGAAGAGGCGATAAAATGGATGAAAAACTCGCGATATATTGAGACAATGCACAGAGAAAGGCAAATGATCAGTGACTTTCTTTTAGCTTTTAAAGGCTTTAACTCAAACGACTGTCGTATTGGAAAGTTACTGCTGGGAACCTGAAAAGCTACTGTATGGGCACCTATTTGGAAATGTTATTATCTCCAATTATTGGGGTTATTTTGGTCCAACCAATAAAATAATATAGTTTTGCTTTTTGTGCCCATTTGGACTTGGGAACCCAAACATATGGGCCTACTTTAGCCCACTACACACAGGTTGTTGCTTCATTTTTGAAACTCATGTACATCAAATGACTGATATAATTTTATATCAGTTGCACTAATAAAGTGATGACACCTCATTTAAAATTATGGATCTGGACGGATCGATCTGCTTTCAAAAATTCATTCGGGTGGGTATAGTGAAATTTAATGAGGTTCCGTCACCTCATTGGTTAAGTTGCAACTGATATAAAGTTATATCAGTCAACTGATATTTGTTTTACTCTTTTTATTTACATGGGCCCATAAGTTAATAGTTCGTGCATGAGTGTCGTGATTACAGTAACGTAATATAAGCACCGTACATTAAGTTAAATAAGTTGGACTAACAAAACATGGCTTAACATGTTTCGTAAAGTTCATATATATACCAGCACGCTTGGAACGACACGACACAACTAGAGCTCGCGATTTGTACCCGAACCTTTAGATAGCCGACACCCAACAGACCAATTTTGGGTCAAGCAAGTTCATGCAATCCAGTGTATTTTGTGCCTAGAAACCAAAAACCGACTTGACATACACCAAACAAACCAACTTGTAACTATTTTAGGGCCGACTCAGGGTTCAACAACCTGAACCGGACCCAACATCTGTGATTTTCCAGCTATAGACAAAACTTATGTGTTGTGGCTTAGTTATCAACACAAATTGAGTTGTGTAAAAAAAATTCTCGATTTCGATCCCCACTAAACACATTCAGTTGTAAGTAAGTCCCGAGCAAGTGTACTCTCATACCGTAAAACAAATGAAGATTATATGTGGTGTATACCCAAAAAAAGTCATATATATATACCAAAAAAATACCGTAGAAACGAAAAGATTATATATGTTAATCACTTCAACACACTGATGCGTATAAGTGTGTCACAACACGAATAAATAATCGTCGATGAGTATTTTTAAAATTCAACACAAACACGACTAACAAATTAATGAGTCCAATGAACATCATAAAACGTGTTAAAACACAAATTATCATTCCTACACATATCACTAACAAAATATACGTACATACTATAGAGAAATACTATCACATTTACCAAAATGCCCCCATGACAAGGACAGGCATTTCGGAAAATGACAAAAAAGTCCTCCTGACCCCACGGAGCAGAGTGGCAGTAAAAAAAAATGATAACAAACGGTAAATCAATCAAACAAATTTAACAACAAATGACTTTTTGTTTTTATTTTCCTTTTTGTGTGTTTTTAATTATTCACGTATATATATATATATATATATATGTACCTCGCCGCCATTTTTAGCTTAAAGACACACGCACCATACCCACGCGCCCTTGGCGCGACGTGGACGCACGAGCCAATAAGGAACCAAGAGGCTTCTCAAGTGATGATGACACATCATTTATATTTTGCTCTGTGAATTTTGAGTTAAAAAAATATTCTATTTGTGAATTTACTAAAATACCCATGGACTGTACTTCTTTGCTTTGTAGCAAGAGTATATTATCGTTGAATATCACTTTGTAACAAATGCAATACTGGTATGGGACAATTATTTTCTACCCACCCTTCAACTCTGGTAATCCTGACTGATGACCTAACTAAAGCATGAGTTACTCGATTCGCAGACCGGTTAACATAAACAAAATTGATGTTCAAAAACAATAAAGACATGAAAATAATGTCACTAATAACAAGTTCGAAGGCACTGACATCCTCCCCTCTCGACTTGATGACTGAAATAACTCTTTGTGCGTCCGACTCAACTACCACGCTACCCCATCCTCGACCAATAATCCAACTAAGAGCCTCCTTGATTGTCAATGCTTCAACTAATCTCGACTCCATCAAACCATTTCAAC
>JAYMTK010003768.1:0-11889 GCA_036897405.1 Pelargonium myrrhifolium | reverse complement strand
TTTAAATCCATAAGCTTATTTATCATTTTGTTTTTGATGTGTTAGAGTCAATGAAGATCGATAAAGCAATCAGAGAAAGTGACGATCTAAGGCTCAAAACCAAATACGATAACACCATCTATGTGATTAGAGGAGCTCTGGCTGTAAAAATGAAAGAATGAAAAATGTTTGGTGGAGAAGAGGGCTTGCATGAAAGAATGAAAAATGTTTGGAGGATAGTTTAGTAATTTTAACATTTTAATATATACTAATAATTTTAATCCTGCCACGTCAGCATGTTAGTATTAAAAAAAATTATATTTTAACGGCGTCAGTTAAATTTAACGGTTTCAAAAGTCAAATTTAACGGAATGTCCTTAAAAGTGATGGTTTTGGTAAACGTTTGGACTATCGCGGACCAATTGCTCATCTTTGGACTAAAACATAATGTTTGAAAGATAAGGGACTAAAACGGAACGTTTGAGATAGATCAGAGACTAAAATAGACCTTTTTCCTAATAACTATTCAATTAAAACATTTCAAATAATTAAATCCCCAACGTAAAACAAAAATTAATGTGTGTACTAATTTAGAACGAAATAGATAACTAAAGACCGAAATACAAAATAAATCCAATTATAAGAAAAATATTTGAATTAAATAAGTATAGTAATTTATTAGTATTATTTTTTATTGTGGGAAGATAATTTAATAATAACAAAATGTACCATATGAGACTGGTTTGACCAAAAAAGCCAATGTTTTGTCACAGTGAAAACTGTTGTTTTTATTTATTTATTTATTTTGAGTTGTGAGGTGTGAGAGAGAGCAGAGCTGAAGAATCTTAAATTTGAAAGGACATGACAATGAGTAATGGATCATTGACACACACAGTCTATTGGGGGCTAACTTGTCATTTCATTGAAATATTGGGGACAAGCGTGTAAATGCGCCGAAATCCTTTTATTTAATTCCAAAAATAATAAACAAAACCACACTGCTCAAAGCTCCTCGATTTGCGTTCTAGTACAATCCCTTTATTTTACTTTATTTATTTTATAAAAATATTCATTTTATTTCAATTTATTTATAGTAGCTTTTAATTTAAATATGAACACGAGAATACCCAAAAATCAATATGAAATATTTATTTTATTTCAATTTATTTATAGTAGCTTTTAATTTAGATATGAACACAAGAACACCCGAAACTCAATTCATATTTTGTTAGATTGAATCAAATTACAGGGTAGAACGCATTATTTTTGTATGAATTAACACAATTTACATAATATGTTGAAACCGGAATAAAAAACCACAAGTTTGGGTTGTAAATAACTCGAACCATAGAACAAATCCATTTGATTTGTTTTTGAAAAAAAATTAGGGTTGACAATTTGGTTGTAATTTGTAAGAAATCAGAAATCGATATGCAATTTCTCATATTCATTTTGCATATAATAAATCGATTAATTTTGCGTTTGGATAGGATTTAGAGGCGACCATTCGAGTTTTAGATCGAATTTAAATTGATAAATACTGTTTGGATTCGATCAAAATAAATTCAGTTCCATTAATGATTACAGATCAAACTTCAGTGTAATGTGTATGTAATGTACAAGTTGAATTTGACGTAGACTGTGTAAGATAATTTCAGTTTAAATTTTGTATATTTACGCGTTTTAGATATAAAATTTAAAATTCTATTTAAAAATTGCACTACAACTCAAGTTCATAATAAAAATTATCATTTCTATTTTTTAATATATATATATTTTCATTTTCTCCTATGTAGTATTTTCTGTTTCTGTGTCTGAATATTTGATTAAATGATTAATAAATATAGCTCGTCCTTCTTCATCTTCTTCCATTAAAATCTCCTACAGACCCATCAAAACCAGCAGAGCAGAGCTCATAATCTCAAGTCATGATTAGGGTTTCGCTGCTTCTCTCCTAATGCCTCAACAACTCAGCGACACCGAGAGGCCTTTCACTTTCTCGAGAAAATTCTGGGAGCATCCCTGATTTTTTTCTCTTCCTTCTTCTTCTTCTTCTTCTCCTCTCTTCCTCGATTGAGTGAAATTTGCTCTTCTTTTAGTGCAAAAACACAAGAATTAGCTTCATATATCAGTCTGGTTCGGATCATTGATAAAAACACGAACTTTAGTGTCCTTATATAGCTAAAAACTTGTGCTGAGACGAACCCATTTGTCATTTACCTTAGCCCTACGAGCTCCAAGAATCTCTTGGGAGCTCGAGCTCGAGCTCGCTCTACAGATTATTAGCTTTTTGGGTTTTGAGCTCTTTGGGTTTCTGGGAAGAAGAAGAAGAAGATAAAAATGGCGATGGCGATGGTGCATCACAGAGAGGGAAGCGGCGGCGGAAGCATCACGAAGCATCTCGACGCCACCGGAAAATACGTCCGGTACACCGCCGAGCAGGTCGAAGCTCTGGAGAGAGTCTACTCCGAGTGCCCGAAACCCAGTTCTCTCCGCCGGCAGCAACTGATCCGGGAGTGCCCTATTCTCTCCAACATCGAGCCCAAGCAGATCAAAGTCTGGTTCCAGAACAGAAGGTAAAAAAAAAAAAAAAAAAATCGAGCCCAAGATCTTAGCTTTGATTAGAAATTTAGGGTACTAAATGGGTTTTTGTGTGGCTTAATCATTAGATTAAAATTTGAGTTTTTTTTTATAATTGGGTTTGTGTTTAGGTGTCGAGAGAAGCAGAGGAAGGAGGCGTCGAGACTCCAGACAGTGAACAGGAAATTGAGTGCTATGAACAAGCTGTTGATGGAGGAAAATGATCGCCTCCAGAAACAGGTGTCTCAGTTGGTGTGCGAGAATGGGTACATGAGGCAACAATTACAGACTGTGAGTTCTATTTTTATTTTTATGATCTGTCAAATTCAGGAAGAATTAGGGTTCATCCTCTGTTAATTGGTAGTTTTGAGCTAGTAAATGATTGTTTGATTGCTTTGTGTAGTGTTTATTGGGTAAATTTGTTGTTTTGGGGATGGTTACTGAATATGTACAAAGTACAATGCCCAGATTGAGACATTTCATTTAACTGATAGAGAGAAAATTTGTGTGTTTTGAATTGATTTTGTGCAGGCATCAGCAGCAACTACTGATGCAAGCTGTGATTCTGTGGTTACCACTCCTCAGCATTCTTTGAGAGATGCCAATAACCCAGCTGGGTAATGCCCGAGCCCGCCAATTGCCATCTATATGTGTTCGTTTCGCTTACATATCTCTACGGTTACTTGTTCGGTTTCTGATATAGTTTATGTTTTGGTCTTGGTAGGCTTCTCTCTATTGCAGAGGAGACCTTGGCAGAGTTCCTTTCAAAGGCTACCGGAACTGCTGTCGATTGGGTCCAGATGCCTGGGATGAAGGTTTTTATTCTTTGATGCGATATTCATGCTCGTGTTTTTCGTAGGTTGATTTGTTTCTGAGCCAATTTTATTTTTACTTTGTCAGCCTGGTCCGGAGTCGGTTGGTATCTTTGCCATTTCGCAAAGTTGCAGTGGAGTGGCAGCTCGAGCCTGCGGTCTTGTGAGTTTAGAGCCAACGAAGGTGAGCATGATAGTGTTTGATGGACAAGTTCGAGATGGTTTGTCCCGTTTAATGTTAGTATCTTTTGATTTTGATGCATGTGTTTTTATTTAATATGACAGATCGCAGAGATCCTTAAGGATCGCCCCTCTTGGTTCCGGGATTGTCGGAGCCTTGAAGTCTTTACCATGTTTCCTGCTGGTAATGGAGGAACAATTGAACTTGTATATACGCAGGTTAGTCTTAGTTGTTGAAGCCGTCGTAAAATTTCAGCTGTTTTTCTATGGATATATGTTTATCGAACTAAATCAAATGGAACTTGCCGCAGACATATGCTCCAACTACTTTGGCTCCAGCTCGGGATTTTTGGACTCTCAGATACACTACAAGTTTGGACAATGGCAGCTTGGTGGTACGTTTTTCTTTGTCACCCGACTATCTTAGAAACCATTTCACTGTTGCAATTTGCTTTGGTTTTAATGTGCTATTTATGTTCCTATTATCTATATGTGAAGGTCTGTGAGAGATCGCTTTCTGGTTCTGGTGCCGGCCCAAACGCCGCAGCATCTTCTCAGTTTGTGAGAGCCGAAATGCTTCCTAGTGGCTATCTGATAAGGCCGTGCGAGGGTGGAGGATCAATAATTCACATTGTTGACCACCTAAATCTTGAGGTTTGCCTTCTGAAACGTGGCATTTTCAACCAAGCTTTCTTAAGAACATTAATTGATAAAACTTTATATCCATCTCTTTATAGGCATGGAGTGTGCCGGAGGTTCTGAGACCGCTATATGAATCGTCAAAAGTAGTGGCCCAAAAAATGACTATTTCGGTGAGTGCATTGGGGTTTAGTTGCATTTCAGTAACCACTACACTACTACTGAAATAGACGACCTAAAAATCTTTTTCTTCGCAGGCACTGCGCTACATCAGGCAAATAGCTCAGGAGACCAGCGGTGAAGTGGTATATGGTTTGGGCCGGCAACCCGCTGTTCTTAGAACATTTAGCCAAAAATTGAACAGGTTGATGGACGATCATGTTTATTTCTTCCCATTGATGACTTTCGTATTCATATTCTCTATGTTTAGTATGTTGATGTGGTGAACTCAATTGTACGCTTGTCGTGTTCTTGCAGAGGCTTCAATGATGCCATAAATGGATTCAACGATGACGGTTGGACTCCAATGAATTGTGATGGCGCAGAAGATGTTATAATCGCAGTTAATTCCTCGAAGAATTTATGCTCAACTTCTAACCCCGCCACATTCCTTGGTGGTGTTCTATGTGCGAAGGCTTCAATGCTACTTCAAGTGAGTTATCGAGCTACCGTTATGGATCTCTAATGTGGTGTTTTCAAGTTGTTTTTTGTAGTTTCAGTTATTTTAGCCCTAAAATTTTGCAAATATAGATCGAATCTTAATTTGGAATTCTAATTAGCAGAGTTTTCCGTTCTTTTCACTCTTGATTATATATAGTATGTTATTAAATATTTGTGCATGCTTAAAAGGGTTTTGAATTTAAGGACCACGTTCTTATCATCTTCTTTTACCTACCAGAATGTTCCTCCGGCAGTGCTGGTTCGGTTCCTAAGGGAACATCGCTCCGAGTGGGCTGATTTCAACGTCGATGCATATTCTGCTGCGTCATTAAAAGCTGGTACATATGCTTATCCCGGGATGAGAGCCACTCGGTTCACGGGAAGTCAAATTATCATGCCGCTTGGTCACACAATTGAACATGAAGAGGTAAGTATTTACTAGTACTAGTTTTGTCTTATTGACGATAGATTCTTGACCGTTGGTGCTTTTCTCAGTTGCTTGAAGTTATTCGACTCGAGGGCCATTCACTTGCCCATGAAGATGCTTTTGTATCGAGGGATATTCATCTCTTGCAGGTGCTTTCTTGTACCCGTTTAAGTTTATAGATTTCATGCCCGGTTTATGCTTTTCCGTGTGCAAATGAAAGAATCCTAATTTTCCCGACTAGCAGATATGTAGTGGAGTTGACGAGAACGCTGTGGGAGCCTGTTCTGAACTCGTTTTTGCTCCGATTGACGAAATGTTCCCCGATGATGCTCCGTTGTTACCCTCCGGTTTCCGCATAATCCCGTTGGATTCGAAATCAGTTGAGTTTAATAACACATTTCCATATCATAATCTGTGGTGAAATTAGCTTTAGCTCTAGATATTTACTAACCATGTCCCGGATTAGCAGAACGATGCGCAAGACAAATTGACCACTCATCGAACACTTGACCTGACATCGAGTCTTGAAGTGGGCCCCGCAACAAACAATGCCGCAGGAGATGCTGCATCCGAGCAGAACACTCGATCGGTTTTGACTATCGCCTTCCAATTCCCGTTTGAGAGTAATCTACAAGAGAATGTGGCGACCATGGCACGACAATATGTTTGCAGTGTCATTTCCTCCGTGCAGAGGGTTGCTATGGCCATATCTCCGTCGGGATTGAGCCCGTCTGTGGGTCCCAAGTTATCACCGGGCTCTCCCGAAGCTCTCACATTATCTCACTGGGTCTGCCAAAGCTACAGGTAGCTCCGCTTCATGTTCATGTTCTTGGATTTGCACTCGGTTTGTTATTCTTTTCTAAATATATGTACTGTTTTCCGCGTTTTTGTCAGTTACTATTTAGGGACACAGTTGCTAAGATCCGAATCATCTGATTCTTTGGCCGGTGATTCGGTGTTGAAACATCTCTGGCAGCACCCGGACGCTGTTTTGTGCTGTTCATTGAAGGTACAATTCCAACTCCAATAAACAATGTTAGACCTGACCATTTGGACCCGAACTCTCCACTTTTGCGGATTCGGGTTGGCATGAATAATTTTTGGCTATGATGTACCTTCTTAACGTACCTATGTCCAATACATAGAGATTACATGCCGCTGTATCTGTGTCGTGTTCGTGTCCAATATTTCGTACACGTGTCTATGCAACTTAGATTTTCGGAAATGGAAAAATACTGGTCGGGTTTGCTCAAACCCACACTTCCTTTCCATGAACCCACAATACAACCTTATCCGAAAGCCCCACCTCTTGTGGGCGGGGTTCAGGTCAGGCCTTTTCAACTTGAACCCGAGAAAACCTCAAACAAACCCGACCCAAAACTCAAATTGCCACATCTAAACAATATGCAATAAAGCTCTTGTTCGTCTTGCAGTCGCTGCCAGTTTTCGTCTTTGCAAACCAGGCAGGGCTCGACATGTTGGAGACAACTCTAGTGGCTCTACAAGACATAACCTTGGATAAAATCTTCGACGAGCCAGGACGCAAGGCACTCTGCGCCGACTTCTCCAAGCTAATGGAGCAGGTAATTCCATCGAGTTCTCTCATCAAATATATGCTCAAACATCGAAATCATGAAATCTTAACCCGTAATCTCATCTCACCAGGGATACGCGTATCTTCCCGCCGGAATCTGCATGTCGGCTATGGGGCGTCACGTGTCCTACGAGCAAGCCATTGCATGGAAAGTCCATACCGCAGAAGAGAACTCGGTCCACTGTCTCGCCTTCTCTTTCATCAACTGGTCTTTTGTGTAAACATTTGAATTGCTCATATGCTCTGCCCATTTTTCCACTACTTGTGTGGGAAAAAATGTGGAGAGAAAGTAAAGCAAAACCAGAAGTTTTGTAATGTTTGATTCTCTTTAGTTGCATGGTACATTAAATTAATTGAATTTTTAATTAAGGTGACAATTGCTAGAACAGAAACTGATGTGAAAGCTACATGAAACCATAACTGAGAATTGTGTTTCTTTGCTCAAGAGCTGATGGTAAATTTGTAGTAGCAAGTAGTAAATGTGAATTTTCATTTATTGTTCATGAAATTTTGTGGTGAGAACTTAAAGACTTGAATAGCTTGGGCTCTACATTCATGAGGCATTTAAGAGAGCAGAGTGTATTGGTGTGTGTAGTATTTCTGCAAAACAGCAAAAAGTTGAAAATAGATAAATAAATAAAAAATCATTTAGGGGTGCACCTCCATCGTCGGCTAAAAATTTGTAGACTCGAGTTTGAACTTGAGTGGTTAACCATCTATCATTAGGGTAAGCGATTTAAGACGCTTGATCCTTTAGAGGTCTCAAGTTGAAACTTCAACTTGATTGTTACGAGGCAATTTTGATTTGACCCGAAAGTGTATTGGGTTCAAATCGATTCAGGATTTACTTTTTAGGCATAAATTGTGCAAATAAATGCTACTCCCGATCATGCCAGAGTTTACGAGGCAAATCCGACCTGAAAGTTGGTTGGATCAAATCATGTTGAAGTTACATCGTATTTTGGGTGTGTGGATTCGGGGCCAAATGTAAAAGTAGAGTTAAATTGACAATTCTGATTAGTAAAGATGTACTTTTCAATAAACTAAAGCCGCTATCACGTTCCTGTTACTTAATAATCGCCTAAATTTCGTCTCTTTTTTTTCGGTCTAAACCATGAGATTTCAGAGCGGGCCCGCACTTTGGCAGTTGGCTTAAACCCGACTAATCCCCATTCGAGGTTTGTTCACAGGTTAAGGATTTCACCTCTCCCCAAGAGTGGTTGAGTGAGGATCGAAGCCGAAATCTCTTCCCACTCACGCAACCTGTGTTAACCAACTGCGCCACTCCTATTAGGTCCTAAATTTCGTCTTTCGTGGTTATCACAAGACTTGCTTACACCCGATACCAGACACAACAACACTTTCTGCAAATAAACTTCTTCTATAAAAAATTCTCAAAAGAAACGAGAAGGAAGTTTTCATTCTATACATGTCAGATCGTAAATTAGTAATTGCATGCAAATCTTCCACAAAAACCCAATTGTTTTGAACTTTATATTTTTGGGATGGAATATTTACCATGATCACCTCCTCATCCCATCTACATACATTTCCATATACCTCCATAGGTCCATTTGAATCTTCGATATTTTGGACATGTTTAAGAGAAGAAAGCACGGGTTTCCCATTACGAAAATTTTCCTTCCTATGAATCTAATCCAAATGAAGTTTAAAGAAAAGCCAACAAAAACGTGAAAAGTAACAATTTCCAAGACCCAATACTCAGGTTTACAAACACATTAGTCACTTCAACTACGTTTCATCTAATAGTTTGTTTCCCAAATTCAGCTACTTCCAGCATTACAAAGACACCACAGCCTCCACTTTTGTAATATTTACACACAGAAGTCATTGCATAACAATAATAAGACAACAATCTTTACATGGTATCCCAAATTATCAATGTCTTAGGCTTTACCGTTTTCGTCATCTGGATGCCAGTGACCAAAAATTGAGGATAAATGACGGCATTGTGGCACACCAGCTCCCGAAAGCCATGGCTGTGGCAGTTTCAAATTGCGCGCAGTGATTGTGGGCACAGCTATCAAGATCGTTGTCGATGAGGACTGTGATACCGGCAGATGCACATGCTGCAGCAAATGTAAGAGTGGATGTGATCTGCAGGGAAAATGTGCTCGCCAAATCAGTATATGCAGGTTTGAAGCAAATGTAAATCGAAGCGAATGAATATTAGTATGCATTTGTTTCCCAAAGACTTTAAATCCTAATACAAGGTATGGGACTACAAAAATCCTAATATCTAAGATATAATAACTTAATTATTCATATTTAAACTATATATGAATTAAATTAAACTATAATTTAATTATTCTAAAATTGTCTTCGAAGCCCATGCAACAAACGTGCAGCAGTTACTAAGAAAACTAACATAACAGTTGAAACATTCTCTGTTGATCAAACAAAACCACCGCAGAGGTATAGCTCAAAAGAAACAACTACTCGTATTACTCAACTTACCCCATCTCCAATGGCAAACAAACTGACAACTCGGTGATTTTGTAAGGAGCGCTTGACTAATAGAGCATATATGTCAACAATGGCTAATGAAAGGCTCCACAGACTCTGCAGACCAGCAGCTGCAACGAGGTAACTGATGTGGGAAATAGGAGAAAAGAACACATGTTATGATATACCACAGTGACAACGGAGTACAAACCACAAACAAAATATATGGTGTTGCAACTTTTACAGCGTATTATCTAGGATATGTCAAAGATTCCAAAAGAAAAAGTAGTTACATTAAAGATGCACTGAAAAGCATATGCAAACAAAAAAGTCACAAGTGTGTAACCATTTTGCTACATAAAAACTAGTTTGCTTACACATGAGTCACATACTCACGCTTGGTCAATTAAAGCACGGTTGGCATCTTAGAATGGGGAATTTTAAAATTAAAATAATAAAAATGACATGACATGACATATCCAAAAGAAGTAAGACATTGATGCAACAAAAATCATATCATGTGTATCTGATAATGAAAGGCTCTTTACTGGAGATGTCAGTTGGATAGTAATCAAACTATTGGATTGTTAGATACATGTCACACTCCCAAAACCTTGTAATTGCACAACCACTATAGAGTCACATGGTTTGTTTCTGCAGTTCTGATGTAAGATCAATACTTCTACTTGTTGACAAGATCATGATGTGATGAGAAAAATGGCGAGTGACACATTCTTAAGACCACAAAATGTGAGTGCTAGTGAAGGCATAATAGAATGTTATATATAGGTACATCAAATAGGCAACTATTGTAGTTTTTTCAAAGTATGTCATCATCATCATCTCTTTCTCAACAAGGCGTGCTAGTTCAAATTCCACCATTCATAATTCCAAAAACTCTACATGAGTTTTTTTTTTTTTTCCTTTCCAAAAGTATCTAGGTAAAATTATTTTTGTGAAGACAACACCTTACATATTCTACACACTGAACTTTGGCACGAGCAAGAACTTATAGTCATATATATTATATTGGCTTTGACAAACCTTGGAACAAAAAGACCTACTCCAGAGGAGAATTAGCTGACCCACATCTAGTTAGTAGCTATCTTTGGCATATGCAGAACTACACTCTATGATAAGCCTCAAACTTTTTAAAATGCATAAGCTATTTTGAGTAAGGAGAACACAAACATTTAGAGCATTTTTAACAAATCACTAATTGTTGAGAAACTTGTTAATGGTTATTTAATCATCTCATATGCTAAAGACTTCAATTTCATGTCTAACTAAATTTGAAATACATGCAAGTAAACTGAAACCCGAAACTGCGCATCAAATTCACTAATTTTTAATCATTGATCCCACAATTAGAGCTTTGTAAATTAAACCGCATGCACATACAATCATCAGCACCTCAAAACATACAAAAATTGGGCATTATATGTCAAAATCACAGTCAAAATGAAACCAAAATACAAACAAAGAAGCAAAGTAAGATTGATACCAAAAGGCAGTGACGGTGGGGAAGTCGCTGGTGGTAGCCATGACTGTAAGCGACGCGGCTGCAAAAACAAACTGACAGAAACGCAACATGAGCCCGCCGCGAGTCCCCGGCGCGCCCTGAAGATCCTTCATCCTCACCCTCGGGCCGTCACCGGCGCCGTCAGTGGCCGGAGGATCCTCCACCGGATGAACCGTAGCGTGACTCAGATTCATCGTCCCTGCACTAACCCTTCAAATCATAGCTCACGCATACCAATCCACTCAATTCCAGCCAAATTTCGCCAAAATTAAGCTGCTCAACCTCAACTACTTTCCTACTTTCCTTTCAGTCAACCAAATCTCCCGAGAACCAACCGGAGATGCCGATCCGGCGCCGATTCAGCTCACCGGAGATCTTCCGACCACCGATTCGATCAGAAATCGAACGATTCAGGGACGGATTCGGAGGAAATCGCGCGCCGGCGAGGAGTAACAGTGAAGCCCTAGAAATTGGGGGAAGAGAGAATCAGTAAAGAAATGGTGTGGATCGGTTGATGAGGAAAAGGAAAAAGCAAAGAAATGAATCAAAAAGATAATATAAAGTGTGGAAGAGACAGAGCCCTGACTAGTTGCAGAACGGTCAATTGGTTTTCTGGTGTACCCGCTCTTTCTTGTTTTCATGTCTCCTCATCTAGGTGTAAATTCGGATGTTCGGTTTTCGGGTCGGATTTTTCCGGACAGTGAAAAATACATGTGTTTTTATGATATCAATTTTTATCGGTTCTAACGTGACTTGGTAGTTGGTGAAAAATGTTGGAGCCAGTAAAAACTTACAAAAATAAGGAGCCCGACCCGAGTTGACAGGTGTAAAACATCTGCCTCGAGTTATTACTTTATCAGTTGTAAAACGAGTATCCACTCTTACTTTTTTCATGTTTGATGATTTGGGTAAAATGTATATCAGTTGACTGATATAAAGTTATATCAGTTGCACTAATAAGGTGGTGACACCTCATTTAAAATCACTTATACCCACCCAAGTGAATTTGGGGGAGCAGAGCGACCCGTCC
>JAYMTK010003767.1:0-11889 GCA_036897405.1 Pelargonium myrrhifolium | reverse complement strand
CAAAATAGTAATTTTTGTTTTTATTTTTTATTTTTTTATTATAAGATAACGGATTCCTTAAGAAAGATGACGGAAGGGACCATTTCGGAACAAAACAAAGATAAGAGGGACTATTTCGGAACAAAACAAAGATAAGGACTATTTTGGCACAAAATGAAGTTTAGGGACTAAAATGGCACAAAATGGATAGTTCAGGGACTATTTTGGAACTTACCTCAAAGAAATATACAATTGAAAGTCTACTTTAAATTTGATATTAACACCCAAACTAGGGCAGGACAGCTGTAACAGAAAAAATAAAACAAACCTTATTGACTTGTCTAACAGATCTTTGGCCTTATCAAGCTCGGTGATTGCTTCAGAAATATTCGTCTTACTTAGTTGGTTAGACTTGAGCATTGCCAAATTAGCTATATGAAGCATGTTGGCTCCAATCTGCCATGTAGAGAAAAGGCAAGCTTCATTTAAAATGCACACCCTCTATCTTCTCATGCATGTTACCGTTTGCATCACATAATTACAATAACAAATGATCTCAAAATTAATAATCGAGACAACAAATTTGTAACTGACAATGATCTAAACTTGCATTTGAAATTATTCTTTTTGCCAGAATTTTGGATTGAGTGATGATGCATAAAAATAGGCACATCACTAAGTATAAATCTATATCAGGAGATTTTGAGGACATGGAAGTCAATGTAGTAGATACATCAAAACTTAAAACATTAAATCATATCTTCTTTTTTCCAAATAATTCAAGATGTCATAACCAATTTAAACCAGAGCAGGCACTGTTATGAAGTTGATAGAGCAAATCCATGAAAGATCATTATAAATTTCTGAAAACAGTAAACCTGAATATGGTCATCAGGAAGTAAGGTTTTCCGGGCATCAAGACACCTGCAAGGTAAGTAAAGATAGGGTAAATGGATGCTCAAATTTGATGGTCAATTATTCATTTAACCAGAGCACCTTTCAAGAAGTTCTTGTGCTTCTGTTAAGTTCCCAGACTGCAGGGTCAAAGCCAGCACTTCAGCTGCAATGACAGTTTCCAAGGAATTCCATCCCTGACATACAAGATAACATTTTAAGTAATTGATCATGACAACAGATAATGTCTAATTCCAAGCCAAAATGATCACATCTATAGCAGGAGAGCCTGTACTGATGGGGGAAAGCAGACAACAGACATTACTGGGAGAAGAATATAATCAGAAATCTTTACACGTGAAAAATAGTTGGATAAAATTCCAAACAATGTTTGTCATCTGTATGTTCAAAACATAGCACTATCATCTTAAAAATAAATAAAAAATTCCACAAAAATAATATTAGCTCAAGTGGCACAGTTGACAAAAAGAGAAGGAAATTGAAGCTCAAACCTTTGATAACTCCATAATATGCAGAATCTTCCTCAGAATGATCTCAGCCTCTGTAGGGCGATCAGACATTATGTATATCTAGGAACAAAAGAAGAAAATAGAAAGATTATAATGAAATTGCATGAAGTCACAAATTGTGGTGATCAAGCAATTGGAAGACATTTACTTGTAAGTGTTGGAAATGAGTCTAGCAAATCTAGACATAAAAAATCAACACACAAGGATTTGTGGTTCAGCAACTTCTTGCATCAATGACAAAACTAGTTTCTCACTGACTTCAGAATTTTAAATTTATAATTACCACAGATATATCTATATGAGAAAATGGAGATTCCCCGGGTAAATTAGGAAAGATTTTCTCCAATAGATTAGGAAAGGTTGAACCAAAGGAAATAGGTTTCCATATAAGACTCCACAAACCTAACATTATGTACACCTGAAAATACCAGTAGTCTAGTACGATTAATATCAAAGATAACACCAAAGGGAAATAAGAACAGATTTGACGGTAAGGTCAGTTAAATGTGTAAACATGAACACTATTAGGAAATATTTTAAGGCACATAAGATAACACCAAAGGGAAATAAGAACAGATTTGACAGTAAGGTCAGTTAAATGTGTAAACATGAACACTATTAGGAAATATTTTTAGGCACATAGAATAAATGGAAATTAAGTGTTTCTGTACTCTGATTATGTATGGACTTTATACTCCCAACTTAGTATATATGTTGCATCTTAACTCTAAGCATGTCCAGATTAAAAGGAATCCAACAGCCTTAAACCGCATGGCCTGATTATATAAGAGTTTAAATCATTCCAGATTTGATCACATCTTACCGAACTGATCAAAATATTTCCCATGACATTCATGAGAGAGAGAGAGAGCTATGCAATAAGGTACCAATAATTAGAGGCAACCAATTATTAGCTTAAGTTTTATCCATTCAAATAGTCTACATGTAAGTTCCTGCTTATTTGTTAGGATCTCCTCACGTGCAAGATGGACAACAATAGTCTTGCACACAGGCCAATTGTTAATAGAATAATAGGGAGGAAACACAAATGGGTCACATAGGTTTAAGACCAAGCCAACTTCAATATCATGCTAAACTTTACTCTGATGTAAAATCCTTAGCTAATAGGTGGAGTGCCCAACTAGTACATCAAGAGGTTAACTTCACTTTTTTTTCAACGTGGGACACTTTAACAACCGGGGTGGAACCATGGAGGTGTGGCATGATTTTAATTGAAAGTCTAAAAGAGAAAAGCAACCAATAAGTATGGGTATGTAGATAAACAGATAGAACATGAGATCAATCTTAGCAACAGAATCAATTATAGCCAATACATCACAAAAGATGGATGAGAAGGTAACACCTGAGCAAGAAATCGTAATCTTCTGATGCATATAGTTGACTCCCCATTGCCACTTTCCTGCATAATGGAAGTACAAAACACTAGTTGGCATTAGCAACATACATGCACTGAATTTCAAACATAAAGAGACCCCCTAATCAGGGAGCGATATGGTTATGCACCTCTAGGATCCTAATAGAATCTTTAATAAGTGACTCTGAATCCTTTATTTCTCCTAGTTGATATAGAACCTGTAGCGAGACATTTATAGCATTATATATGTCAGTGAAACACCTTAGGAAAATGAACAATACATGTAAGGTCAAAGCAACAGTTCAAATTGAAGAGAACTCGTGAAATTGATGCATTCTATACTATTTATCTCATTTTCAAAACCATATTCATATACAGGACATCATTAGTCATGACAAATTTTGCAATACACAAATAAACTTGAACATATATGATAAAAACTAATCACTTAAAAGAATTGCCCAGAAAATAACTTACAAGTTAAAAAACTAGCGACAACATCGCATGGAAGTGTTTATGGAAATCCCACATGTTTCCATACAGTCCAATTATTATGAGAAAACATTTCAGAATCTCATCCAAATGAGATTGAAGAAAGGAAACTGTTATGACATTCTATAATAAAAACAAATAGATACTCCCTTTGTCCCAAAACAAGTGTCCAACTTTACTTTTTGGTAGTGAATTATGCTTGTATTACAAGAATAGTATTTCTTGTATAAGTTTGTTATGACCACTTGAGTTGTTACAACAAATACACATGGGGCAGAGTTGAGCATCAATAATATATGTGAGAGTTGAGAATTCTGTTGTGTGCTTATTCATGATGGGTTAACCCCAATATATACAAGAACATGAGAATCTTAATAATTCTTCTAATCCCTTTACAGCTCCTAATCCCACATGGTACAACTCCTATTCCCTTTACAGGCATTGATTCTTGCTGTCCATGCTTTACAGCTCTCTAACAAATATTATCCTTAATTTTTACAAAAACAAAAAAAAAAAAAACAAATAGGGACTAATTTTGAGATGAGAGCAAGAGTAGTCTTTAAAAAAGTCCTGAAAAAGAAGAGGAAAGAAAAGCACAATCAAGCTAGTTCTACTTTTCAATGATATCAATGGTCAATGCAATGAAAAACCTTTGTTTCCTTTTAAATACAGCTTTTAAGAATACTTTCTAAGTTGGAAAATGGACCTCCCTATAATAAAAATAAATTAGTAATCACAATCTACTCAATTTCAGAAGCCATGTTCCACCTATTGTGTCCAAGTTGTATCCCTTTAATAATTCAAAACAAACTTATTCTTTTGTAGTATAATCAACAACCATGTTTGTTTAGTAATAATGAATATAAAGTTGCAAAGGCCAATCTTTGAAGCTCATTGGTGATTGGTTTTTTTTAACATGTGTCTTCACACACAGACCCACGTATAGAAAAACAACTCTAACTGCTATGCCTTGTGTTATAGTATATAGCCCATTGACTAACCTAATTAGGCCAATCAAGTAAGCACGTGTTAACTATATGTCTTTAAAATACTTGTATGGTCCATTTGGATTCTTGAATTTGATTTGAGTCAAATCTAATGTTTGGATGTACAAAGAATTTGGATTTGTATATGTTCAAATCCAATAGGATTGAAATCATGCCTCCAACATGGGATTTGAAATGACAACTCTTGTCATTTGAAATTTTATGGTTTCTTAAACATATATTTGTACTTGAAATACAACATTACAATCATGAATTTCAAATCAAATCAAAGAATTCAAATGCAACAACATAGTATTGAAATAAAGCTCTACTTCTCATTCCAGACAACCACATAGTAAGTTGCCATGGACAACCCATCTGTTTACATGGAAAGAACAAATTAAGCATTTATAAATTATAACTATGTAATGGCAGACATCCTTAGACAACTTGAAACATTAGTGAAAAAATGAGTAAAGATTAGCATCTATAACATTGTATCCTACAGTCCTACTTCATTCAACAAACTAGAAATAATAATAATAAAATTTAGAAGAAAAAAAATCTAGCATCCTATTCTTAGTGTAGAAAAGATGTGATATAAGACTGTTGTACAAACAGCAAAATAACAAAGATATTACCATTCCAAGCTGATACATTGTATCTGCATAGTCTGGATGTTCGAGTCCTAGAGCTCGCCTCTTTATCTAAATCATTATAAGGCAATAATGAGATCACCAACTGAATGAAACAAACAGACCGATGCAACGCCAAATTCATACCTTTAAAGCACGCTGTCCAGAGAATAATGAAGGAAAAAAAAACATCAGTATTACACATCAGTACATATTACTACCAAGAAAAAAATCATAGCATGGAGAAAAAATAAGGGGGGAATTAGTAGTGTCTTTCTTAAGAAATTGTTAGAAATACAGACAACAAAAAGGAAGAAAACAGGGATAAGCACATAGCAAACCATCAACACTACCACCTCTCTACTAATTCTCGACTCGTATAATTGGTAGTTTAAAATAGCGTGCCCTGTAAAGGTGAACCATCTCTAGGAATATTCAGCATCCCTCCACTTCAAATGAGAAATGTTTAAACGATTCAAATAAGCTCCATGCAAGCATTAAAAGATGCTTAGGAGAAGTTTCGTAAACAACAGACACAGTATAGATCCCAAAGCAACCCAATGAATGAAAGTTTACAAAATATATTATATTTAATAAATAAATTCCTGAATTCATAAACGCAGAGTTGATATATTTGTAACCAACAATAAAAAAATGTGAATATTGCATCACCTCATAACATGCACGAGCTTGATCTAATTTCCGTTCCACAACATAGAAATGCCCAAGGTTGTGTAAGGCAGCTCCCACACTGTATGATAATATATCACAACTTCACAAGACTTAAAATGAATGAATGACTTTCATTCCAAAAAAAAAAATGATTGATCGACAAGCAGCTGCTTAATTGGCAATACAATCAAGCCTTAATTTTGCAGATTAAAAAAAATAAAAATCAACCCACAATTAAAACAAAAACTAAAGGTAATATACTAATATATATGTTCATACATCTCCCCCAATTACTTATCACATGGCCACAAGCTTTTATGTAATTCTACACTGTCAACAGACAACACCACACAAACATCTGCACGCACATATATAAATTGTTTAGACTGCAGTACTAAAGCTAGACAAATCAATCTAGTATCATGTACTAGCAAACAAGTATTGCCTGATAGTTTGATATCTTTCTATTGGGAATCTCATTTATCTTTGTCAACTTAAATTTTCCCAAATTTGTCAATATTACCCTTCGAGACATATTGCACAAATCTGCTTCATTTGGGGTTAGTTGTAACTGGCAATATCAATGCTGGAATCCCAACTAAAACCATGTAAATTAATGGTTGTAATTATGTCAACCAAGCACATACCTACTCCTTAAAGATGGTAAACTAGTACATAAATACAATATGAGATGGCATTCAATATTTTCAAATGATATTTTAACAGTATGCATGTCAATCAGCATGATTCTAAACTGTAATAGTTTCCATACTAATCAAGCTATACCGTATATCTTCGGGACCATATGCTTCCTCCAGTATGTTGATGGCCTCTAAGTATAATGGTTCTGCCTTGTCAAATGCTTTTTGTAGTCTATAAAGCTCTGCCTGAAGCAGTAAAAGTAAAATCAAAGACTTCTTCAGAATGTATTTAAGAGAAATATTGCATAAAATGGTGGAATTAGAGAGGATGAAAGAAAGGAGTGTAAGAAATTCGCTAACAGATAATCAAGTAGAGAATGAGGCAAACATTTTAGACTCTATTGGATCCTAATTTATAAGGCCCTTTGCCAACTGATTTCTCTTGGTGCATTTCCATAAAGTAATGGTTATTTGACTTCTTCTTCTTTTTTGAAGCATAATGGTTATTTGACTTGTTTCTACAGTTCTCAAATAAAGGATATTTAGAGGAGGAAAATCGTATTGAAATTTATCACATGATAATTAAAAGCATCTCAACAAAGGGCCTACCAAATTGTTGCATGAAGATGCAACATGTGCATCCCTCTCCCCAAAACCTTCTTTTGCTTCTTGTAATGCAGCCTGAAACAACTTTACAGCTTCCTCCACTTTCCCCTATACAAGATCATAAAACAACATTTTGAGTAAACTGTAAACCACAAAGAAACTAAACTATTTGGGCAAAAAATTGCTTGCCTGCTGGAACAAATCCCTCCCATTATCAGTAAAAACTCTCCACTTAGATGTATGTATATTTGAAATCAAAGCAGCCTCATCAAATCTACTCAAGTCAATGTCAGTCAAACCTTTGTCATTCCCAGAACCCGATCCAACTGATGCATCCTGAGCTAGGACAGGGTTGGCATTCATCCCAAGAACTACCGCTGAAACAATCAGAAAGTTGTATGGTTACTCAAAATATATAAGCAAGTAACTATTTGTAAAAAAAGCCCATAAAAATAATACTTTACAGGGACAGGACCCAAATCCCATACCAGAAACACTGAAGATTTAGACTGGACAAAAAATAACCAAAACCAACAACCCAAACCGAGCCGAACGGTTCGGTTCAGTTTTTATTAAACCGTTTGATTATATGTCAGTTATAAGATGAATATTTTGATGTCAATTCGATTTTCCATTTTACATATATATTTTATCGGTTAACCGAACCAAAAAATTATATCATTTATTTATATTTTTGTATGATATTTTTATATTGATACATTTGTCAATTTAATATGTTTTAGAGTTTGGAAGCTCTTATATGATCCATTCATGATTGATAATTAGCCTTAAAATTTGGAGGCTAACAAACATTTGGCTTTTATTAGGTCTATTTTTTATTCTCTTGAATCTGATTTTTTTTAGTAATAACTTGATATTGATCATTCTTTTGTATTTGGAGTATTTAAGAGATTGTACAGAGTACAAGTTAGAATGTATTTGAAATGTGATGAACAAGTTGTGATTGTAGAACCTGTGATTAGAAAAATTAATTAGTTTAAATGTGTTCCGGATGGTTTACTTATGTAAAATTTACATTTACAAACTAAAATGAAAATTCTTAAAAGATAAATAGTTCGGTTCTAACCATAAACCGAACCATTCAGTTTTTTATGAATTCAGGCTCAGTTTGGTCGGTTTTAACATCTTTAAAAATAGATCGGTTCAGCTTAAAAGAATGAACAAATTTAGCGGTTAAGTGACCATCCCACTCCTACCTAAGATGTGGCTAGAGAATGCTCTCCTCGGTCAGTATTAGCCCCAAGGCACAACCATTGCATGTGCCCCACAACATGAAAACGCCATTGTTGTCAATCTCATGTACATTTAGGAGCCAAGTTTCTCAAACAAGGTAAAACATTTTTTATTCAATTAACACAAAACAACAAAAAATGGTCATTGTTCCAAGCCAAACACCCAACAAAGCACAACAGCCTCAAATTTCTTTTACTTAGGTTCCTCGCCATTAACTTCACAAGATTCTGATTTACTGATTCATATTGAATACAAAACCTATTGTTAACTATTATATGAATAGAGTATGGATCAAAAGGATGAACTCAATATCCCTTGTGCAAATACTACTAGCAAATTTATCACATGAGCAAAGTAAGGGCAGCTTATAGTCAACTATGGGAACCACACTGTGTTGAATTACTAAATGATATGATAATTTGCCATCAACAGCAAATGAACGACACTTGAATTTGTACATTGCTAATTTGCCACTCATGATTTCTGCAACATGGCACTTCCAAAGAAAGAAAAAAACTGTAAGCAATACAATAAAAGTCTATGATTTCAAAGAAGGAAGGACCGAAAGCCAAAAGGAGTGAGGGTGTGAAAATAAGAGTTTGGACTTCCAAATTAAACAATGGACTCTGATATTACAATACAAGCTTGAAATAAACAAACCAAAATTCAAAACACAGTACGAGAAAGAAGTATACCAGCTTGTCCACATAAGATCATCCATAGATGAGAGTATCTATGATTCATTCCAAAGCCATATTGATCTGAAACTCTTGTTTTGCCTGCAATATAATTGACGCTTGTGAAGGGAAAAAAAAAAGGCACTAGGCATTTCATATGATGACTATATCATAGTTGGAGGAAGAAGAGGACCATCACCATGAGAAATTAAATACTAACATATGACAAACAACTGAGAAAAAAATGTTATTGGTCAGGAATCAATAATGTCCAAGAATATAGCTTTGACAAATCATCAAAGAGTGGAGAAGCAAAAGGGTCCTGCAGTGTGTGAAAATCAAAAAACCTAATTTCAGCAATAGACACATACAAACATGTATGAATATTGCAAATTTCCAGTTTGTACGATAAAATCAACAACTCTTGTGGTTCAAGAGATCCTGAAATAATAGCACGGTCTCATTTTGCAGCCAAATTCATGGAAACACTATACATCGTCGACTCGTATCAGCAAAAGGCATGAAACGAACCAGAAATCGGAATTGAAAATCACAAATAGTTACCAATTGTACTTGATTGGAATTGTCTATATTGAGGAAAGCGGGGATCAAATAGAATGTGCTGAGCAAGCAAGTGTTAGTTACGTACTGATGGTGGAGAGTGGAATGGGCAGTGCATCAGCAGCAGTTTGGCGATCGAACGGATAGCTTCGAGGAGAACGAAGAAAACTCCTGAGAAAATTAGAAGCTTCTAGTCGCCTGTACATCTCTGCTCGTCTCTCAGAGAAGACCGTACTGTAGTGTAGAAGGGGTGTTGGGATTTTGGGGGTTTAGTTCTGTTCTTAAAGTTAAAACCCTTCTCTTTTATTTTGTTTCTCTTATACAGTACGAGCTATGATTCTATGAAGTTGTGAACTGGTCCGTAAATTTTGATAGTCTTTTCACACCTGAAAAGTTTTCGTAACAATGAAAAAATTCATTTGCATTTATCATTCATAGAACAAGATACCTATTCTAAAATTTTGGTAATTTTTTTCAGTAGAAAAATGCAAATTTATTTGCAAATATGATAAGGATTGAAGGTCAAAATGATACTTGAACTTTCAAAAAGTCTTTTTTAGTCCTTAAACTTTAAATAAGTCATTATAGTCTTTGCACTACAAGAAATTGTTGTAGTAGCGACGGAATAACGATGGCGGTCCCTCGCTAAAATCTGTCGCTATTCCGTCGCTAAATTAATAAATTAATATATTTTATTTAAAATTAGCGACGGCATGACCGTCTAATATAATATTAATTTTAAAAATGAATATTAAATACGGATTTGCTTTGAGAAATAAGTAGAAGGAAGTTGAAGGCGTTGTGGAAAGAGTCCAACACTAGGATTTGCTTTGAGAAATAAGGCGGCGGCGGATTTGTACAATCGGAGAAAGAGTTTGGCGCTCTAGTATTCGATCAATCTCATGATTTGCGCGGCTTCGATGGTAGCTGGAGTTCTCTTTGGATCTCGGCGGGCGCGAGACAGTATGCGGAGGAGTTTTTTACGACTTTGACGACGGAGGCTCGGACTATGTCTGCCGGATTCGGTAAATTTTTTGGGTTTCATTTCTAGTGCTATTTGGTTTTGTTTGGGTGGTTATGATGGCGGCTGACTAAATTATGGATTTAGAGAGTTTGTGTTTGGAGGATGAGGATTTGGTTATGGAGGTCACGGATTTGGGGGAAACTGGTAAGGCGGGGGAGTGAGGAGTTTTAGGGTTTAGGGTTTCAAGGTAAGAGGCCTCCCATGGCCTTTCATCAAAATTGGCCTCATATTTGCTTAAAAAACTGAATCGAAATCGGAGAGAAAGATATGGTTTTTATGGAGAAAATAAGTCAGATCCAGAGAATAAAGAGAGTTTGTAATTATATAAGCAAAGCTAAGGAGAGCAAAGAGAATGTTTGGTATTAAAATTAAGGTTTAGGGGTTAGGGGTTTGGGGTTTGGAGTTATGAGAAATAATATCAAACAAACAAACATGTATATAACAATTAAGTAAACAAGGATCCCAAAACCAACTTGCTCTTAAAAGTGAAGTTCACACATAATTTTTAGCAAAAAAGTAACACTGCAGTAGAGCACTTAAGAGACTCCAATGATATTTTTAATAATACACGCAATGTATATCATGGGTTGCCGTCCTAACCATAAACTTCATATTTTGATAGCAAAACAGTGAAGTGGTTGTGAGTAACTAAGATAAAATCTCAATCATATATGCAGAATGATGCTAGTAGGCATTTCACTAGTCTTTTAAAAACTGTTAATTGACTAAATGAGTTTGAACTACCAAATGCTATTCTGTTTACTGCATTGTATATTGATTACAGAAATTTTTTACACCAAAGACTGATTTCTTTTAGAAACAAATAGCACTATTTTTTTTCCTAAGCTATAAATTACTAAAGGGGTTTATCATAAATGCTTAATGATTTAGCAAACAAAGAACACTAAGCAAGCTGCATGGAATTCTAAACTTTGGGACTTGGCGTATTCTTGTATAACAAAACTCTTTAGCTCTCATTCTCGAAATTAAACTCTTGATATATAAAGTTATTATATATCCCTCAGATTTTACACAAGTCAAAGCTTCATTGTAGCTAAGAAAACAAGACTACAAGAAATGCACAAAAGTATTAACCAAACATAAAGAGCCCTAATTCTAACATAGTTGTAAGACCCCTGCAAACCGAAATCAATAAAATGGTTGAGTACTACAATATTCTCCTTAATAAAAATATATTCATTGTTTTTTTTTTTTTTTTTTAATTAACAGATCCCATATTTGAAACTTCTCCAAGTAAAGGGTGTGCATCTCATGTGAAAGTTCACCAACCAATCTACTGCAAAATACAACTACATTTCAAAGCAAGCTCCTATAACTAATTCCTATTTTCAAATTTGTGCTCATAACATGAAGAAACATTCAACAAAAAAAGTTCACACCAAACAGAGCAATTTAGGCAGGAATTAATCTCATTTCCTCTTACCCGAAACCTATGAAGCACCGACACAGCCGAGATCAAGGTCGTCAGATGCTTGCTATCGTCGGCAACTGGAACTCACTTCCGTCTTCGGAAATGCAGAATCGCAGTTGAGTTGAGGTTGA
>JAYMTK010003766.1:0-11890 GCA_036897405.1 Pelargonium myrrhifolium | reverse complement strand
ATTAGAGTTTTTTTTTTGGTACGTGTGTGTAAATTATCAAGATAAATACAATTACAAAATCTATTTCACAAAAATGCACACTCATAAGCAATTTTAGTCACGCCCATAGCTAACCCTTTGAATATAACTACACAATCTTTTAATAAGTTGCATCGTTATGAACAATATTGAGTTTTTGATATTTTTTAAATTTTATTGCCTTCTCGTACGACTTTTAGAATTTTTTAAAATTAGTGTTTGAAGGAATGGAAATGTTAATGGGAATGGTTCTCATTCCCATCAAAAATTTATTCCAAACGCAGCCTTAGCCGTAACAAATAGGTTCCTTAGCAAAAGTAATAAGTTTGAGGTAGCAATTTTTGAGTTTTGCCAAAAGCATAGTTTTCCTCATGAAGCAAGCATTCAACAAACCACGAAAAAAAAAAAAAAAACTTACCAATTAAGAACAGAACCAAAATTCAATAGAATAGTCTTCAACATGAACATCATGCAATATCCATCATTTAATTCAAACACAACAATAATGCTGCCTTGAAACATCATCCAAATACTTCTAAACCAGAAAACTCTAGTAGGATTAAAGGAAGAGAACAATAGCTTAACACCAGCCAACAACGCCTCTCTCTATCGTCTCCTCACCTCTGTCCTGAGTCAGGTGAAGACAACAACAATAGCTAAACACCAGACAACGCCTCTTTCTACTGTTTCACCTTTGCCCTGAGTCAGGTGAACCGTCACCATATGAGACTAGACCCTTCTTTCCACTTGGACTTCCAGAAGTTGATCTAGATCTCGACCTTGATCTGTCTCTACTTGTGCGCTTGGGTGACTGTGAGTCCAAAGAAGACCTTGATTCCGACGCCCCCCTGCTCCTTGAGATTGACCTTCGTCTCCTAACATGTGGAGATACACGGGATCTAGACATCTCTACAGGCGAACGGCTGCGACTGAAACGACGGCTGCGGTAGCGGGGACTTTGTGATAGAGATGCACTTCTGCTTCTACGGCTTCTGTATCTACAGCAAAGATATACACAATTCTGAACAATAAATACATAATCGGCCACATTCGCATACACAATTCTAATATGTGCCGGACCAAAATGAGGAAATTATGCAAATCATCTTAATTGGACAAAACACCAACTCTCGTCTTTCATCAAATCGATATTGCTCCAATGATGGGATTGCTTATAAACTTACCAGTCCTCGTTATCAGGCAGATGATTTTAACATCAGAAGAAACCAAACATGAATAATAAGATAAAGCACAGCAAAATAAACATTCACCAAAGTGACAGATCATATACCTTGGAGGGGTCCTTCCTCTGGGTGGGCTTTTATACCGCCTCGGAGAGTATCTTCTGTAACTCGAATATCTACAAAACAGATACATGCATGAACATCCAAAAGTAACTGCCCAACTGATTGAAGAGTAATAACTGGGTAATAATTACCTGTCCCCTCTACCACCATAACGGTAAGACCTCACGGGAGAACGATCTGGTGATGGGGTTCTGTATTGTCTTGCATAGGAATATCGCTGGCTGAAACCCCTTCCCCTTCTGATACGCTTGGGCGACCTATCTAGAGAATTACTCCGCGAAGCCCTCCCTCGTTCAGAAGATGGAGACCTCGCCCTACGAACAGGACTAGGACTCCTTGAATAGCTGCGACGATTATTCCTGCTTGGTAGCCTAATTGGACTTCTACTTGCATTTCTCCTTGAAGGGGCCCTACCTGAGCTTCTGCTTATGCTTCTTCTAGATCTAACGGGACTTCTGCTTCTGCTCGGACTTCTTGACAATACCTTTGCAGGGCTAAGACTTGCTGATTTTCTTGATGTTCTTCGTGGGCTCCTGCTTGTGCTCCTACGAGACATTGACAGAACAGGGCTCCGGCTAGAGCTTCTTCGAGACCGTGTTTTCTTTGGGCTCCTGCTGAGACTTCGGCTGATACTCCTACTCTTCCCAACCCTCACTGGACTTCTGCTGACACTTCTACTTGGACTCCCGCTGCTAGAGCTCCTACTCCTCTGTGGTACACGAGGGGGGCTTCTACTAGCACTCCGTCTGTTGCTCATAAACCGTTTGGGACTCAAACTTGGACTTTTGCTTGGACTCCTTCTGGGACTTATACTCATGCTCTTACTCACAGTCCTTTTAGGACTCATGCTGCGGCTCCTGCTCATCAATGTTTAGTAAAATACAGGATCTAGAAGAATCAGTACGCACAAAGAATAACTGAGTGAGAAGAACGGGAAGTAGACCTAGATTTGCTTGGGTGATCATCTACAACATCTGGTTGTCTATCTGCAGTTCTGTCAGATTTATTTTCTGCTTCAAATCCATTACTCCGCTGCTCTCCATTTTCCTTTGGGAATATCCTGTCTTCCTTTACAAGCCCATCTGCCTCCTCCCCTTTTTTATGATGAACAGATTCTTTTGCCACAGCAGCCTTAGGAGATTGGTTACCAGCTACAGAAACAAATCCAATAAACCAAAAAGGTCAGAACCAGCACATAGTTTCTCGGAGCAGTCAAAACTAAAAGAGAACGTCCTCAGTACTTGTTAACACTATAAATCATAATCAATAAATTTAACGTTATACTCCAATAGAAATGCAAATACATCCTACTGAAATGCAATAAGCCAATAAAATTTGAAGGAAATTACAATCCACCACCAACTCTAATTTCACTGATTGTAGCTTTTTGAAGTGACGGATTCTAGATTCCATGACCGTCCGCATCGCACAAGTAATGAAGAAAACACACAAATCAATGAATTGTGTCATACATCACAATATAACAGCTAAAGATGAAATCAAAAGCAGATATATTTAAAATAAATAGCTATGCAAATTAAAGATAGTTCCAAAGGACCAGCCCTAGCTCCATAAATTAAGCAACTTGACAACACATGGACAAAGTTGTGATGAATTTCTTATTAGTGTTAAAAATTAAACCATACTAATGAATTAAAAACTAACCAAGTGTTGCTGCAAACATTTGACTAATGCTAAGCGAGGGCATGCAATGAAGAGAAATCTGAACATGGTACGAAATGGTATTAATTACACTAATATGCAAAAGAAAAACAAAGATACTGAAAAACACAGATGGGTAACTGATAAGGAAATGGGAGTATAAACCAGTGCAAGACACATAATGGATAAACACAGCAACAGGAGGAAACCAATTCCTCGTAAGATGATTTCAGTAAACTGCCTACGAGCACTCAAACAAAATATTTGCGTGATCCCAGTATACACAATTCAGAAGCTTGCAAGTACACAATTAACAATAAAGAGGTCTGAAAAAGTAATGGAATGAAGGACATTTGTAATAAAACACTTCAAACAATACCGTTTCTCTTGGAAAAGTCTTGGAGCTTCCTATTCTTTGCATCTACATCATCATCATCAGAAGAGCTACTTTCACTTTTACTGTCACTGTCATCCGTCACACTATCCGATGCCCTATCAAAAGAAAACAAGAAGTTAGTGGTGTATATAACCCAATGTTATATTTTTCAGCCATACAGCTTACATGCTTCGGTTTTATCAATATTCAACTTAAATTTTTTACGAAACCTAAACTGCAATTTGTAATTAATAATCAATTTTTTATGTCACAATTAAAATAAATTATCTTTTTGGTGAACCATGTCTACAGATTAGTAAACATGTTTTAAAAAGCAGAAAATTAAAGATATGAATAGTTGCATTAATGCTAATTCATTGATGTATGAATTCAAAAAAATAAGCTAGCTGAGCACAACAATGCAGCAAAATGAAACACGAAACTGACCATGCTAGAAGCAAAAGTGTTTATTATTAAGTCCACACAACTAGCAGACTTCTTGGAAACAGATAGGCAGTGTTTATTATTAAATGAAACAAGTTTAAACATATCTTACCTTCTCGATCTGCGCTTGGATCTTCTGTCTCGCTTCTTACGCTTCTTGTCACGACGTCTATCCCTTCTTTTCCCACGTCTATATTTGTCTCGTTTAGAGGATCTTTTTCTCTTCTTACGCTTATCATCACTTGAAGAACTAACATCAGATGATGACGAATCTGAGTCAGAATCACTATCAGATTCAGATGAATCTGTATCAGTATCAGAAGAACTCTCAGAGTCAGATGAATAATATCGCCTTCTCTTTTTTCTCTTATCTCTTGCTTTCTTGTGCTTTACCCTACGCCGTGTCTCGTGACTGTTACCGTCAGATGAAGCATCTTTTCCTGTTCTCAATTTGGTTCCTTTCTTCTTCTCTGCATATGAAACAATAAAATATTGAAGGAAACATTCAACTATCAGAAAGATACACTTAGACTTTTGTAGCAAAGTACTTCTCTCAACTAGCATCCTCATTCTTACCCTCACAAAATTCACCACAATTGATGACTTTGACTGTTACAGTTGGTAGCCCTTCCTCATCACCTACACTTTCAATCTTCTTCAGTAACTCATGTCCCTGAACAAGCTTCCCAAAGACTACATATTTCCTGCCAAGATGATGCCAACAAAAAATATTAAGGTATGTCCTTTTCAACTTTCTTGTTGCAAAATTCCAAGGAAAAATTCTATATATTTCTAGGTCTACTACGAAATTTTTGAACTGATATTAATGGAAGTGAACTTAGTTCACAACAAAATCAACAAACCTGTCCATATGATGATTAGCCTTCAATGTGATAATAAATTGAGAACCTAAAGTGTCACGATCAGCAATTGACATTGATAGAAGACCAGGACCATCATGCTTTAGGCTTGGTGACTCGTCTGGAATAAGATCATATGATGTGTCCTCAGTATATCAAAATAAAGGAAGTAAAAAGGTTTGTGAACATTTCATCAAATCCAAGAGTAATTCATTACTGTGAGCATGCAACAATAAATTATGATGAGCTCACAACGAAAACCATTCTCCAATACATGAAACAGAGCAAACACATATACAAGCAACATACAGAAGAAAAAAAAAACATGTTTTTATTCCAAGAAAATAATATCCCTGGTAGAACAAGTATATAAAGTGGTGAAAATGTATGATATTATAAAAGAATTATGACATAAATACCAAATTCTTTGCTTTACATGAGAGATACTAGAATAACAGTTCTTAAATCAAATTCCGCGAAGAGCTCACTACTTCAAAATTCAAATTAGTTTTCATAAACTGCATTTTACTGTAATTACCAGTTCCACTTTAGCATGCTCATAATTCTGTGGACATCACTTCTCAAAAATTAAATACATAGTAATCTCCAAGATGAAGAGTTGAATATAGTGTATAAATTGCCTTACAACAATATTTTTCATTAAAAGTTACTCAGGTACAGAACAAAGCAGGAGATAAGTGCATTAAAAGCTACACACAGTCACACTTGCACAGGAAGTGTGTACGACTAACCAAGAGATTACCAATAGAGATAGAAAATAAATATATGTTACCAAGCACTCAAAGGGACTCGCACCTGGAAACTTCTGATATATGCTTTCGCCACCAGTCCCTGCCAGAAGAAAAAAGAGACCACGTAAACTAGAAAATTATGATGTAAAAAAAGCCTGCAGCCATTAAGGCAAGAGAACCTTGGCCATGAATTAAATCTCCAAATTAATCACTACAAGTATTATCTGTACAATTATGTCCTGTAAGGCCACTAAAATGCTATATCACATAAATAGGATCCAGACAGACAATAGAAGTGTAGGTTTAGCATTTATCAATAAACAATAAATATAAGAATATGCATAGGGCGACTGTATATCAACTAAAAACACAATGCTATACATGTTCACATAAGGTTTTAGAAAGAAAGAAAAAGAAAAAGAAGAAGGAAAAAAAAAAGCAATTTGATCAGCAGTGAACTCCAAAAAAAACCACAACTAGGAATGGTGTGAATTTTAGGCTTTTATTTCATCCCACTGGTAGCAAGTACAACATAGAAAACATCTTTCACGTTTTTTCTATTTTTATACAAGGCACTCCAGACTCAAACTATGTCCAACTGCTTCATCATGTTCATTCTTTTTTTCATTTCAGCAGAGATACACTCCATTGGCCACAGAACATTAGGCTTAGTCAGGTATACTGGAATAGATAAATGGGAGATAAAGAATGAGTTAAAATATATAGGAAATAGAGTAGAAAATCTGTTTACATGGCTGTGGTATCAGGTGGAAACTGGAAACCAGGGCTAAGAAAGAAAGGAAAACTGTTTCACTTTTCCGGTTTGGATGTAATGGATTTTGAAAAGCAGACAAGAATCCAACTTGTTCTTTCTTTATGTTTTGGATAGCTGAGCCATGCTTGTGCTCCCTACGGCAAAATTTTGCTAATTTATCATCATACACTATGCAATATAGCTTTAGAATACTTCCAATAAAATATGATCTTCTTTGCCCATGCACATAGCCAACAAAAGAAAATGAGAAATCCAAAAAACAGTCATCAAGACATATACTGGGAAACTGCTGTATCAAAAGTAAGAAACATACCATCTCGTTTGGAAAAGTCGCCACCCTGCAAAACCCACAGCAGTATTAATCCACTGGTTAGCATGAAGACAACAAATGCATACAAAACGGGGCTGGGCATCACAAAGACTAGTAAACTTTGAGGATGTTCAACATAGTAAGTACAACCTTAAAACTATATCACAAGAAAAGCAGTCGTGACCATCAGCCCTGTACCCTACAGCATAAACAAGGGTAACTGACTAAAAGACGGACCACTTCTAGGCCATTCTCAAACCAGAAAACTATGCACAACAGTAAAATATCAATGCATACTTCGAAAACATGTCCTTATGAAAGTAAAATAATAAGAAAAACATACCTGAGCCATGGAACCCTTAATAATGCGATGGAAGAATGACCCTTTGTAATGCAGTGGTTTCCCAGTTCTAGGACCAATTCCTTTTTCTCCTGAAAATATAAAATGATTGAATAATTCAGAGACAAACTCAATGATAAAATATTCAAATCCCAATAAAGAACCCTGCCATAAAAGAGGATGGATGTATGAGGTATTCTAAAGTGGCAATAGATGTTTGGTATGGGTGCATGTGAGCTAGTCCAGCTATAAAATTCTAGATGAGAAAAAGGACCTACATATCTCTGAAAACATGAACAGCCATCACAAAAGTAATGACGATGAAACTCCCAAGACGAGAGATCCCCAAAATTGAAATTACCCAAAGGAAAAATAATCTAAGCTAATCAGTCTGTATAAGCCACTACCTGTACAGAGTGCATGGAAGTTCTCAGCAGTTTTGGGGGCAACATCATAGAAAAGCTGTAATGAAAGAATAAAATCAACATAAGCATTCATCCTTCTTCAATGAGCAAGAAAAAGGTTATAAAGAAAAGTTGGGCAAGACACAATTGATAAGCCACTTGTGCACAAGATTATGTTCTGCCAATATAAAGGATAATACCTCGAAAACCATCCTTTCAGCAGGATCTCCATCAACAGAGACATCCATGAAAACTAGAGGATTTTTCTTCTTGGTCATTTTTTCCCGTCTCAAACCAGATTCACAATTGACCTGATGGATGATGGATTAGTTATTCAAAAAGATTAAACAGTATAGGGGAAAGACAGACACGTGGCCACTATTAGATGTAAAAGATTCAATGCATAGCCACAGCATCTTCAGATTCAACTCACATTATAGGGTTGCTTGAATATGTAGAAATTTCCATATCAAGATGACATTCCTACATAGTGTTGTTCAAGATGACAAAAAACATTATTTTATGACACCACTCAAGCATCAAATAGTATAGTTTTCAACTTTTTAACATTACACAATAGACACCAAACAATGCAATAGTTCAACAGCACCCATGACTCATAAGGTTTCAATTCACTAGTCTTAGAAAGACTAGTTTAAAGTTTAAAATTGAGCAGGGAAATAACAATAACAAGAACATATTATCTATACTAACCCATTCTACAAAAAAAACTAATAAATTCACCGGTGATGATCGATATGACATATAAAAGAAGCTTTAGAACATGCACTCTCTAGCTAGTGGACCAAACGGCGCCGTACCCAACCCACTAGTGAAAGTATCTAACAAATGCACATAGATAACAAATATCACATTTTAACAGCTGAATGCTACTACAACTTACATGGTTCTCTCCGGAAGCAAAATGAAATAGTCATCAGCTCACAGAAAACAGCTACCATAAAAATGTGTCTCAGCAAACCAAACACAATCTAACAGACATAATTAAAAGAAAGTTAACAGGAAAGTTAATTAAGCTCAACCCCTAGCAACACTAGTTAAGTCACAATTCGCATGGATCTAATTCAATCTTAAACGGGACCATATGAATTTTGATGTTTGATTCAATAAAATACTAACTGCAAATACAGTCACTACATACACATGCAGAGTACCATAAATCTTGCAGAAAACTGTCAGAAATGAGTGATTCAAGAAAATCGTAATCAAAACTCTAAACACACCAACACTATTAGTAGAACCGCACCTAAATATTATCTTTCACGGAATTAGAAAACCTAAATTAATTTCGTGTAAGAGGTGAAGAAGAAAAAAGATAAAATCAAAATTAACAGAAGAATAATAAGTTGCATTTGGCATTAGTAGCAGTTGAGAGAGAAACCCTAGGTTTACCTGGAGACGCAGAGCCTGAGCCACACAGAGATGCGAGGCGAGACGAGAAGAGATGAGAGAAAAAAAACCTAGGCCTTTTATTACCGAGTGTGGGTCTAGTTTCTTCCAGTGGAGCGCGAAGTTACCGGGCTGACCCTGATGGATTTTGGACTCAATGGACAAGCTTGTCCTTCCTCTTAACTAAGGCCTCGTAACCCGTTTGGGTCATGTACGTGCGATTATAGGCTACTCCTGAGCTGCATCTAAAGACCTTCCAAGGGAACATCCACTTGGATTGTGAATTCAAATCATATTGAGTTGAATAGGGAGCTTGAATAGGATTGGAGTAATTTAATCAATTTATCAAACAAACAAAAAAGAGTAATTAATCAGTAGCAACCAAAATATTTTGTTTATAAAAAGGACAAAAAAACTTTGCGTTAGGATCTAAGGAAGTGTAAGGTAGTTAAAAGCTAGGGTTTCGTCTTTTTGGTTTGGCTACTACGGCGACGGCGCGGGCCCTCCGGTGAACTACGGAGGAGAAGGGTGGCGTGGGGTCATCTGTGAGGGAAGCCAGGTGATCGGTGTGACTGTGTACGGGTGTGGAGGACAGGTGTTGAGTTGTGGTGACTGCTGGCGATGAAGGCAAGGCGCTGGTTGAGGTTTGTTTGGTGCGTTGGAGGAGAAGGAGGGGATGGTCGGATTTTCGGAGGCCAGTTCTGGTGTTGGGGCGGTGATCGAGTGTATGAGGGCCAAGTGGTATGGCGGTGGTTGTGGGTGCAACGTTTAATGGGGAGGACAATGTTGGTAGAGGCCAGCATCCGAGCGCGGCGGCTGTGGGTAGTTTGGTGCACAGAAAGATGAGGAGCAAGTGGTTAGGTTGTTGGAGACCGGATTTGGGCTAGGGTTATGGGGGGATGTCGGAGTGGTGGTTATTTGGAGCGGTGATGGAGTGTGCTCGTAGTTGTTCCGTGGGCCGGTCAACTTTTGCGGGTGGAGTTGGAGTGAGGACGGTAGTCGACGGCGAATCAGAGGAGGAGGTGGAGATGGGGAATGGGTTAGATTTCCCGGGTTATGGAACCCGGATTGGGGAGTAGTCTGATTCGGGCGGGGCACCGGTACTGGGTCGGCTGCTAAGTCCCATAAGCCCAAAATGTGTTATACATAGCCACTCATCTAAAGGGAGATGTTTAGTTAGTATGTGCCAATTATAGGGGGTGAGGCCCTAACAATACAAGTATGTGGTGACAATACCAATGTTGGCCTTAATCATATTTAGAGTACTAGATAGGATTTTTCTTGTATTAATCTGTCTTGTATCTAGTTGATATTTCTTCTTTTTTTTTAATGAATTGAGGTGTTTTGTGCACCTTTTACTCAAAAAAAAAAATGTTTATAAGTCTTGTAAATTCAATTTTAGTTGTTAATATTTTTTTGTATGTGATCTCACGTGGGGTATAGCAGTATTGTTGATGTAGGAGTCTTGAGTATGAGGTTTTCATTTAGTATTTTCTTTAGTTGAGCTTTCAATTTTTGATAACAATAACATAATACTAATATAGCATAAGAGAAAAAAGAATTTTGGTCATGATTTATTGGATGAGATTCTCAACCACTTAATAATGGCCAATAAGGTGATGTCACATCATCGATTAACACTCATACTCGCCCCAATGAATTTGTGGGCGCGTAGCGACCGCCCGGGTCCATTTGTCTTTGTCTCTTGACTGAGAATCTCAGTCAATAAATCATGGCTGAGATTCCTCACACTCTATAGCATAATTAGTAATATAAGATCAAGTTTTCGAAATGTTTAAGCGACCTAATGGGCCCCAGACACAATCCGTATGTTTACCCATTTACAAAAGACGCTAAGAATACAACTAATTAAATTAAACAGGTCTTGGGCTTTCAGTTGATAGCTTGGACTTGAGTATCTCAAATCTGCACACCACAAGGTAGCAATTTATTAAGCAAATATGGGGGGAGGGGGTTAGATTTCATCTCGCACATGAGTGTAAACATTTCTACCATTGTAAAACAGAGGGTGCTTAAATGAGAATTCAAGATAGAGTTTGAGAGTTTAAACTATGTGAATAATACAAAGAATCTCAAATGTGAACAAAAAATATTCATACCTTATATATTGGGGTTAATTGTTTTTTAGTCCTTGACATTTTTTGCGATTTGGCCCTCGGACTTGAATTTTAGTCACATTAGTCCATGAACTTGACACTTTTTGCAATTTGGTCCAATTTACCTCCTACAGCCGGTTAGTGGCTGTCACGTCACCAACCCATCCACCTCAGCCACTCTTTTCCACCTCATCCATGGACTAACATGACTAAAATTCAAGTCCGAGAGCCAAATCGCAAAAACTGTCAAGTCCATAACACAAAAAAACAATTAACCCATATTTTTATATATATAAACAATGATTTTCCATTTTATCATAAAAACGAATATTGAACCAACTTCATCGATCTCTCTGCAACTACTACGACGACGTCATTACATCACTCAACCAATCTCACCACCTTCTTCTACCTCTGATTTCTCGTCTCTTCTTCTATGTTTCATTCTTTTTAACCGTTGTATTGTTTTTGCCTCTTAACGAAATCAATGTGAGTTTAAGATTGATCCGAACTCGAATTTGAACAAAATTTTCGTTTCTCTTGATTATGTCTTGTTGTTTTCTCCAAGAAAAATGAATCCAATTTTGTCTTATAAACAATGATATTCGGTTTCTCAGAATAACCAAATCTTAGATTTCTCTAATCTTCCTCTCCGCGATATTGTTTCATCACAAATCCAATCCACCACTTTCTTCTACCTTCAATTTTTTTAACCGATGCAGTGTTTGTGTCATTTTCACCGGAGAACATTAGGCCCGATCCGCCCTCTCCCGCTCCGCCTCCGTCGCCTTCGAGGCCGACTCCGCCATCTCCCTCGACCCATCCGACGCCGCCACCCACATCCTCAAGGCCCTCGCGCTCGATCTCCAAGGCTTCAAAACCTCCGCGCTCGACTCGCTCGACGTCGCGCTCTCCGCCAAGTCGCTCAGGGACTCGGAGAGAGTAGTTGCAGAGATATCGATGAACATGATTCAATATCCGTTTTTTTTATAAAACGAAAAATCACTGTTTATTTATTTATTTTTATGATACAGATAGGTGTCGAAAACCTATCTTGCAACGACCTAGTACCCACAAGTCAAGTAGATTTTTTACATACCTATATTGTGGGCTAG
>JAYMTK010003765.1:0-11891 GCA_036897405.1 Pelargonium myrrhifolium | reverse complement strand
CTGTGAGATACAGTAGAAAAATGTCTATATAAAGACATTGTCTATAGATGATAGCTTGAGTTTTTTGTGTGCCAAACATCTTCTTCTACAACATTGTCTATAGACAACTGATATAGACATTCAAATAGATAAACCAAACAAGGCCCAAGTCTGTCGTGGATTGCTTTCATATAAAAGGTGAATTTATCATTGTTGGGTCTAAATCAGTTGCAACTTCCAAGTTCAGCTTCATTTCTAAATATTTTTTCAATCCAAAATAAACAAAACAAATTGCTGTCAAATTGTATTAATTATTTTCAAGTGTTTGGGTTGTAATTTGGTCAAACGGTCACTGACTGTGAGTCAGTGATAGGTATTTTTTTTTGTCCAAACCATTTGGTTTCATAATGAGCCCGTATTTTGATCATCGACAATTTAATTTGTTTGACCACATTCAAATTAATCTCTATTCGAGGTTAAAAAATTCACCTCTCTCGACTGATCATTATTCAAGATTTGTTCACAGAAATTCCCCTATTTCTGTAAGTGCGTTGAGGAGAGATCGAAACCGAATAGTTACCTATTTCACAACACTCCAATTCTGCTGCTGCTTCTTTTTCTTCTCTTTGTAATTACAAATATGGTTTATGACAGAAAAGTTCAAGTAATTTAATCCCAAAATAACTGTCTCCTCCATTTTCCTGGAAATTCCAGAGAGTCATTAGGTAGACTTTTTACTCTGTGTGTACAGTACATACACATCCCATAGATGAGGGAGGTTGCTGTCACAATATTTTCCATGAGAGTTAGTATATATCAATTCTCAATTCACGTGTAGGCTAATAGGTCTACTTTGTTTGTAGATGAAATTTTTTATGTTGCTTGTCCTCTTGTATGTGTCGTTGAAAATCTGAATTTCTACTTATTTTTCATGATTATATATGATCTAAGATTTACTTGTATATATAAGTACTATACTAACAGCATCTTAATCCTAGTAATTGTTTAGCATTGCCCTGCTTCCTATGATTCGTTTGCATTTCCAAGTAATTTTGTTAGTCCACAGGTTTTAGTAAGGTTTTACTACTATCTCTTTGTTTAATTTCTACTTTACTGCATATATTATTGTTCGTTTGTAATATGTGTATTGATTAAAGCACATGGTTTGATGAAGATCGAGACTTGGGTGATGGTAGTAATTAGCTATTTCTTAACCTTTGAGGATCATGTTATTGTAATTCTGATTGAATATTGTTAAAGAGTACTAGCAATTTTGTGTTACCTGTACATGTTTGTGACCGAATTATTGACAAATTTGAGATTGTGTCAGTTTGCAGTTGGCATAGTTCAGGAGGGTTGATATACCATATTGATATGGGCGGCAGGCAGTCGAGGCATGAAAGGCCAAGTCCCTATCACACGAGTTCTTCGTATAGTCATGAGACTCCTCAACTTCAACCCTCTTCGCCTTACTCTTCCTACTCTTTTAGCTCTCCTCGCCGCTCTGATTTTGAAAGAAGAAGCCAGCTGCAGTCGAGATATTCTAGAATTGGGGATGATTACTACTCTTTGGAGCAGGTACCGCATTTTGTTTTCTTCATCTTGTATTATGAGTTGAGTTCAAGCTTAGCATATTCTTTGTAGATTGGTTAACATGTCTTGAATTTCCGCTATAGGTAACGCAAGCTCTTGCTCAAGCTGGTTTGGAGTCTTCTAATCTCATAGTTGGTATTGATTTCACTAAGAGCAACGAGTGGACAGGTTCGAGATCCTTCAATCGGAGGAGCTTGCATCATCTTGGGGATGGCCCCAATCCATATGAACAGGCTATATCGATAATTGGAAGGACACTACATTCCTTTGACGAGGATAACCTTATTCCTTGCTATGGTTTTGGTGATGGTCAGTAATATTGGATGTGAATGAACTTATTCATGGAGACGGTGCTTATGATGTTTGTTTCCATTTTGCAGCAACTACACACGATCAAGAAGTTTTTAGCTTCTATTCCGAGGATAGACCATGCAATGGCTTTGAGGAAGTGCTTTCTCGCTATAGAGAGTTAACTCCACATGTTCGCTTAGCTGGTGAGTCTAAATAACTTCTTATTTACAAGGATGATTAATTGAAATTGAGATATTGTACATGTCTACGCTTTGAAATGACAGGACCAACATCGTTTGCTCCAATCATTGAAACCGCCATTGGAATTGTGGACAAGAGTGGTGGTCAGTATCATGTTCTTGTGATCATTGCTGATGGACAGGTCAGGTTCTTGTTTGATGAGAAATTATCTTGATCGTTGCCATTGGAATTGTCGGTATCTCTTCACATTAACTTTTTTTAGCTGATGAACTTGTTAAACGATGTTCTTTGTTATGGCATGATATGCAAGGTCACAAGAAGTGTAGACACTGGTTATGACCAGTTAAGTCCTCAAGAGCGAAACACCATTGATGCCATAGTTAGAGCAAGGTTGTAAATCATAACGACTTCAATTTTACATCATCAGTAATGTGAAATATCTATTTATAAATTCTGAAGTCAAATCCTTAATTCCACAGTAACTATCCTTTGTCCATAATCTTGGTTGGAGTTGGTGATGGGCCTTGGGACATGATGCACAAGTTTGATGACAACATTCCTTCTCGAGCTTTCGACAATTTTCAGGTTGAGAATCAGAATTGTGAAACTCTAGGAACTGTCTTTAGTTCAAGTCCAAACCAGGTTTTGACTGCTCTCCTTGGTTCACTGTTTGATGCAGTTTGTGAATTTTACGAAGATAGTGTCGAAAAAAATAGCAACATCCAAGAAGGAGGCAGAGTTTGCTCTTGCTGCATTGATGGAAATACCATCACAGTACAAAGCCACAATAGATCTTCAACTTTTGGGGTATCCTCATTAGCAATCCCTTTTCCCAAATGGCTTAGCCTTTGAAGGAACTCATTATGCTGATTAACACTTGCAGGTGCCGGAGAGGAACTCATGCAAGATCATGTCTCCCGCCTCCGGTTGTGAGGATCACACCAAATTCATATCCAGCATATCAGCAGTCAAGAAGCAATGAACAGAGAACTGGATTTCAATCTGCTCCTTCTACTGATAACTTGTCACAGATTCGGGTAGATATCTAAATTGGATCCATATACACAAATTCATATCCATTGTGGTCGGTAGGGTCAGATGTACATTATCTGTTAAATTATGTTTCTGCTAATACTACAATGATTTGCAGAATTGTCCTGTGTGCCTCTGGACTACAAAAGATCTTGCATTTGGATGTGGGCATCAGGTAAAGTGAACACAGAATTAGAAGTGTTTTGTTAACTTAGATTTTAATTCTTTTGTTTATGTTGTTATTATGTTATATGAGTTTTCTGCAGACATGCTATGAGTGTGGAAGAGAGTTGGCATTGTGCCCAATTTGCCGAACCCACATAACCACTCGGATAAGGCTCTATGAATAAAGCCGGAACTTGAGAACCACTTCATTGGTTCACCCTAATGCCGGATTGTTGGTATATTACTTCAGAACCATATAAATAGATTACCTTAGGGTACTATGGCACCAAATAGTTCTATCATCAATGTTTGTGTGAGAAATCAGAAGGTTTATTGTAAATATTTCATTCCAGATGTCCATGTGCCATTGATTTGATTATCAATGTTAGTTTTAGAACCTTGTGAACTTCTGGTATATAATAGTATTCACTTTTGCATTCCTATGCATCCGAAGTATTGTTTAGCGTGTTCTGCAGTATTTGTTAGAATATAATGTTAAAAGTATAAATAAAGACGTTTGTTATCAGTTTGAGCTTTTAGTTGAATTAATCCTCTAACATGATATCAAAGTGTTCGAATCTTAAATTCCTATTTATTTCTAAAATCTATCTATCATCTCTTTATGTGCTTTTTGTTTCATTTCTTTGCGTTCTCTACATGCCTCTCTCCAACCCGTCTAGGCGTCTGGCTATTTGAGTTTTATCCGCACGAGTAGTCAATTGTGTTAGCTCTCCTATGCAACAGAGACAAGTAGTAGTGTATGCAGAAAAACTCTCGAGGATGGATGTGTTGTGAATCAGTGAGTATCCATTTTTAGAGTAATATATAAGGTAAATTACGATTTCCTACCCTCTAAGTTTCGCTTGTGACGATTTCCTACCCTTAAGTTTGAATGAGATTTTTCACTACCCTGAAGTTTCAAAATGGAGACAAAAAAACTCTTCCGTCATAACTCCGTCAGTTTAGTTGATAAAAAGACGAAAATACCCCAAGGAAGTTTATAAGTTGTGTCAATTAACTACCCTGTGTAGCTATACTGAAAACATTTCATTACCCTCTTTAGTTTAAGTTGTGACAAATCACTACTTTGTATAACTTTACTTAAAATATTTCTTTGATGGTGTTTTCGTCTTTTCATCAACTAAACTGACGGATTTATGACGGAGGGGTTTTTTATCTCCATTTTGAAACTTCATGATAGTGAAAAATCTCATTCAAACTTAAGAGTAGGAAATCGTCACAAGTAAAACTTAGAGGATAGGAAATCGTAATTATCCCTTTAACATTTTTGGTAGACTCATTTTACTATATGGGAATTGGGACCATGAAATGGTCCAAGAAAGGAAAAGATATGGAATTAGAAGAAGTGGAGAATTGTCATCAAGTGGTGTAGATAGATGTTGCCCTATGTTGTTCACATTTATTCTTGTAGTTCACACCCATAAATAATGTCATATTTATTCAAATATCATTAGTTAGATATGACATAAAATAAAATCACTCATACCTAAAGCAGGTAAAATGGACAGGTACTCACGGGTACCCGTCACCCGACTCTAAAAATGTCGGGTTCGAGTTTGATTTTTCCCACTCTAAAAGAATCGGGTCGAGTTAGAGTCGGGTAATAGTGTGAAATTTTGGGGTTAGGATACCCGCTATTTTATGCCTAAAACCCGCTGTTTGACCCTAACCCGACCTACCTGAAGACCCTATAAGGTCGAGTTAGGGTGTTTTCAACCATAATCCGACCCTACCCGACCCTACTTTTTGTCACCTCTACTCATACCCATCAAGACTGGGTTAAACCAAATCTCTAATACTGGATCCAATATTATATAGAAACATGTTCGATCATGGACTAAATCAGACCAATGAGGTGATGTTACATCATAAACCAACAATCAAACTCGTCCCAATGACTTTGTGGGCACAGAGCGCCCACCCGGATTCTCATTTTAGGTCTTAATTGAATCTCGTCCACTTATATTTTGGTTCAGATTTCTTGCTCTCTAATTATATTGGGATGAAGATATCCTTTTATGTACCATGCAATACTTCAAAGTATTATTGGGCTTTGCCATATAACAACTCAAACAAGAAATAATAGTACAAACCGGAGGGGCGAATAACAGTGCTTTCAGATTGATCATCGATGATATAAAGAATATAATTCGAGATTTAGATATATGGTGTGGTATTCATGTTTGTCCATCGATCTGCGAATCAAGTAGCTCTTGGTCTTGTTATTAGGTCCTCATAATCTTTGTCAAGTCGGGAAGTTTGGACTCGTTGTCAACCCCCTCAATATGTTTCCTCTTTGTATTTGTATGATTTGAATCAATAAAATAACTCTTTTTGAGTAAAAAAAAAATGGTAGAGACACTTTTGACACGAATTTATTCAAGAGTAATATGTGCATCAGTTGACTGATATAACTTTATATCAGTTGCAACTTAATCAAGTCAATGAGGTGATGACACCTCATTAAAGTTCACTTATATCAAGCTAAATGAGGTGTCATCACCTTATTAGTGCAACTGATATAAAATTATATCAGTCAACTGACACACATTTTAATATATAAAATTATATTAGTCAACTGATACACATTTTACTCTTTATTCAAACTATTAACAATTAATAACACTCTTTGTACTTAAAAAAATTTACATTCTTTGATGTCACCTTCCCTCTAAGGTAATGGTACCAATTCCATTACTAGAAGAACTTGCATAGACATCATTTTCTACATCTAACAATGGCATCACCATAGGGACCATAGTAGGTTTTGGAGGCATTTCCAAAACCTCAACATCGCTCTCAAGCATCTCCAACACTCTACTCATCGAAGGACGATAGATAGGATTCAATTGTATGCACCATAACGCTACTAAAACGACTTTCTTCACAATTTTCTTCTCAGCTTCCGTCGCGTTTTCTCCCAACTCGATGAACTCTTCTCGATCAAATTCGTCGTACATTCTCCTCGTTTCTTCCGCGAACACGTTCAAATTCTTCCTCCTCCCGACCATTTCCATCAACAACATTCCAAAACTGTAGACATCAGCTTTATAAGAGACGCCTCCAATGTTCTTGTAAAACAACTCTGGGGCCATATAACCTAGTGTTCCTCGCACTGCGGTGAGAGTTACAATACTTTCATTCGTCGCATAGAGCTTCGCTAGCCCAAAGTCTGAAACTTTGGGCGCGAAGCTTCCATCGAGGAGTATGTTGTGAGGCTTGATGTCGAAATGTAGAATTTGCATGTCGCAACCTTGGTGCAAATATTCGATCCCTCGAGCCACTCCTATCGCAATCTCGTGCATTTTCAACCAACTCATCGAACAAATACCACATTCTAGTCTAGAAAATAGTAACTTGTCGAGCGAACCATTGGGCATAAAGTCGTAAACAAGAGCTTGTTTTGAATCCTCAACGCAAAATCCAACAAGTTGCACAACATTAACGTGGTGAATCCTACCGATTGTTGCAACTTCATTGATGAAATCTTGTCCGTTCGCTTTGCTCATTAGTATTTTCACCGCTACAAAATGACCGCTCCGAAGCTTTCCCTTGTACACCGAGCCAAAACCTCCTTGCCCTAATTTATGCCTGAAATCTTCGGTCATTTTCTTGATTTCCGAATACGAATACCTAATCGGCATCAAATTGTTCTGACTCTGAAGAAAACTTTCAATCGCGTCGTCTAACGATAAATGTCTCCTCCTCCATCTATATATCCATATCGAAACCAAGCACAACAATCCTAAAATAGTTCTCACAGAGAGAAATCCCCCTAGAGTGGAACATTTCATGACAAGAAAATTGTACAATTAGTACCCCGAAAAAGCATAAAATCCCGTAAGAATGCGAGTAATGGCACAACAGTAAGATTAAGTAAAAGGAAAAATGATGGAATTGGTATGTGTACTATCCGCAAAGTTTGGGTTTAGTTCCTGAACTTTCAAATGTTTGAAATCAGTCCAAAAGTCGTGTAAGTGTTTGAGTTTAGTCCAAAGTAGTTCCGAAAGTGTATGAAATGAGGACACGCCGTGAAATTTACAGACGAAATCCGTCAAATTTAACTGACGCGTGTCAGCTAAATTTGACGAATTCCATCCACAAATTTAACGGCGTGTTCTTATTTCACACGCTTTCGGGACTATTTTGGACTAAACTCATACACTTGCACGACTTTTGGACTAATTCCAAACGTTTGAAAGTTCATGGACTAAACACAAACTTTGTGAATAGTACACGGACTAATTCCATGTCTTTTCCTAAGTAAAACTACGTAGAAAACTGAGTCGACAATAGTGAGAGCCTCGTGCACTGTAATATTATATTTTTTCTGACACGAACGCGATTGAAAGATTATATATATGAAAATTGAGAGGGAAATAGGATTCTAATACATCAAAATTGAGCCTTACCTATAGAAGATAAGGTGTAATTTCTGATTTTGGCTGCAAAATGAAAAGAAAATTCCATGTTAGCACATAAAAAAAAGAAAACACAAATCAGTGCAACAAATTCAATCGAAGACTCAAATTAGCAATATTTCTTACTATCGTGTAGCGAAAACCATTGCAACAATCTGAAGTTCCAACTGAAAATCACATCAAATGTAACAAATAATTAGTATACGATCGAGTTCTAAAATCATTTCCACAACCGAAAAGTCATAATATCACATTCTTGATTCTCATTTCTTGAACAAAAATGTTTTACAAAATTTCGACAAAAACAAGCCATTGTCACCGAGACTAAAACATTTTGGAACAGAAGTAAAAACTTCATTCTAAAGTTGTTTTCACGACCAAAAAGTCTAAATTCAAAGTCACAAAGAATAAGAAACTCAACCCTAAACCCCTATTTTCTATAAAAAAAAATTCTAATTCAGACGCAGTCTATATTGAATCAACAACTTGGAGCTCTTACCCAAATATCTCCGAGACAAAAACATTCGGAAACAAAAGTAAAACCTTCTTTCTAAAGTCGTTTTCACAACCAAAAAAAGTCTAAATTCAAAGACACAAAGACCAAGAAACTCAAACCCAACCCCCACTTCCCAAACAAAAATTATAATTCAAACGCAGTCTGTGCTGAATCAAGAACTCGAACCACTTACCTAAAAATCTCATCATAGTAGCTCTGGCAATCATAGCTATTAACTTTAAAGTCAAACCCAACCAACATCAACCTATGGATATCAACCATAGACAAACCTTGCACACTAAAGTTCTTGTCCCCAAATTGATTAGCAATAGGAATTGTCCCCTCCACAACACAAGACTCATCAAGATCCCAAGGTGTAGCAACTTCAGCATCCAAAGCATAATAAAAACCCTCCCTTCGCGACGACGACGAAGAAGAAGAAGAAGAACAAGAAGATGTATCCACAATGTGATACCTAGAGGACTCAACTTCTTTGGAGCAATTCACAAGAAGCAACTTGTACTCAAATTTTGGGTAGTAGAAGCCAAAACATTGGTTGAGATCAGAGAAAGAGTATTGAGGAATGAAGCAAGAATTGTGTTCTTGATCAAGATTCACATCCACAAGCCTAAGAGTTGTGGGGTTGGTGGGATAAGAAGTGGTGTCATAGGAAATGGAGTTGACATAGAATTTTCCATAGTAGAGAGAGAGGGTTGTGTGGTTGGATTCACAGTCCAAGACTACTGTGCCATTGTTGCAGCTTCTTGGGTTGTCTCTTAGGGTTATTGGGTAGTTGATGTTGTGGAGGTTTCCACAAGAGTTGATGCAGTTTTGCTGGTTTGTGTTGGGACGAGCTTGGGTTGTGAGAGCAAGATTTAGAGAAAGAACCATCAAGAACAAGAACAAGAACATCTTTGGTTTTGGTTTTGGTTTTGACATTGGATTTGTGGGTTGTTTTGGGGTTTGGGACAGATCTAGGACCATAAAGAAGGTTACAGAGTAATGGGTTGAGATTTTTTTCTATCAGCAATATCAACACCTCTGATGATTCTGGTGTGATTTGAACCTAGCGCCAAAAACCGATTGGTCTGATAGGTGTTGGTGGATTTGAACCTAGCGACTAAAAACCGATCGGTCTGATAGGTGTTGGTCAATGGTTTGTGAGAGCAAGATTTAGAGAAAGGACCATCAAGAACAAGAACGCGAACAAGAACATCTTTAGTTTTGGTTTTGATTTTGGCATTGGATTTGTGGGTTGTTTTGGTGTTTGGGATAGATCTAGGACCCTAAAGAAGACTATAGATCAATGGGTTGAGATTTTTTTTTTTATCAATAATACCAACACTTTTGATAATTCTGGTGGGATTTGAACCTAGCGCTGAAAGCTGATTGGTCTGATAGGTGTTGGTCAATGGGTTGTGAAAGCAAGATCTAGAGAAAGAACTATCAAGAACAAGAAGAGCATCTTTGGTTTTGGTTTTGGCATTGAATTTGTGGGTTGAGGTTTGTTTTTGGATGTTCAATGGATTTAGTTTGAGTACTTTATTTGGTCAATAATGGACCAATCCAGATTTGGAAATAATGTGAAAGTCAAGTTATGTGAACTAGCTAGTCATGGAAGGGAAGGTGCAACTACTTGGATATCATGCTTAAATTATTTTGGCGGCGCCGGCAGATTGGCTTGTGTGGGGTAGTAATTGTATGGGTTTTTCTGTGTGAGATGATGTGATATTTGATTTAACCGTTTGATTTTACCTGATCTTTTTGAGATGTCACTTGCATATTATTATATCAGTCGACTTTTTAAGTCTATAGACAACAAACTTTTTCATTCAACAATACAACTTTTTCGCTCACGTTGTTGAATTATTTGAGACCATGTGTGTTTTCATGTGAGATCATGTGACGTTTGATCTTCCCGTCTGATTTTATTTATTCATTTTGTTAGTAAGGACCTTAGTTTTTCACCTACAATGATCATTTTATGTCTAAAGAATCTAACATTAATCGAAAATGTTACTTTAGTTACACGAAAAAAAACACATGCGACCCGATCACACGGGCCAATCTTTGTTCATTTTTCCACCTATATCTTAAAAACATACCCAAAGATTTCCCTCCGCAAACACCACAATCTCCCATTCTTCTCCCATACTACTTTACTCAATTCTATCTCTCCTCCTAACCACCTTCGTAGATATCAGCTTAAGATTATAGTTGATTAGTTCTTTACATGATATCAGAGTATTGACGACAACAGATCTCAACTTTGAGATGATGTGACGTGTGATCTTACTGATGGCTCTTTACACATGTACTTTTTCATGTGAAATGATGCGGCGTTTGATCTTACTGCACGAGCCGATCCATGTCAATTTCATACCTATATCTAAAACCCATACCCAAAGATCTCCCTCCACAATTACAAACACCACAATGACCCATTCTTCTCCCATACTCCTCTACTCAATAGTCAATCCTATCTCTCCTAGTACCCACCTTCGCAGATATCAGTTTAAGATTTTAGTTGATTGGTTCTTTACATGATATCAGAGTATTGGTAACTATAGATTCCGAATTTGAGATAATGTAACTTTTGATCTTACTACTAGTTCTTTACACATGTGTCTTTCCACTTGAGATGATGAGATGATGTGACGTTCGATCTTACCTCCGTGTCAATTTCATACCTATATCTAAAACCCATACCAAACATCTCCCTCCACAATTACAAACACCCCAATGTCCCCTTCTTCCCCAATACTCATCTACTCAATCCTACCTCTCCTCCTAACCATCTTCGCATATATCAGTTTAAAATTTTAGTTGATTTGTTCTTTACATGATATCAGAGTATTGAAAACTATAGGTTAGGCTCCGAATTTGAGATGATGTAACGTTTGATCTTACTGCCAGTATTTTACACACGTGTTTTTCCGTGTGAGATGATGTGACGTTCGATCTTACCGCCACGTCAATTTCATACCTATATCTAAAACCCATACCCAAACATCTCCCTCCACAATTACAAACACCAAAATGTCCCCTTCTTCCCCAATCCTCCTCTTCTCACTCCTAACCCTCCTCGCAACCACCTTCTCCGCCGCCGGAGCCACCGATCCGTACGCCGGAGAATGCCAAATCAAATCCTGCAGCCACCGCAGCATACCGGTCCGCTTCCCATTCTGGCTCCACAACCACCCCCCGCCGCACTGCGGCCTGCCGGAGTTCAACCTCTCGTGCTCCCCAAGCAACAAACAAACCCTAATCAACCTCCCAAACTCCGCAAAATTCAAAATCAACCACATCGACTACAGATCCAGAACAATCTCGCTCCAAGATCCCCAAAACTGCCTCGCGAATCAGCTCCCGAGCCTGAACCTGACCTCCACGCCGTTCGATTTCGTGATGGAGGACACTTTCTTCTACACCTCCAGCAGATTCGTGTTCTTCAACTGCTCGGCGCCGGCGAGGAACGATCCGAGGATCGTCCGGTGCTTGAGCGACGAGAAATTGGGGGTTTTTGTGAAGGCGTTTTATGCGGAGAGTGCGGTTTGGGATTTGTCGATGGCGAGTTGCCGGAGAGTGGCGGAGACGGCGGAGGCGGTGCCGGTGGCGATCGTTGATTTTGCGAAGGACAGGGTTTTGTTGAACTGGTCGGCGGCGGAGGGGTGTGGCCGGTGCGAGGAGGA
>JAYMTK010003764.1:0-11891 GCA_036897405.1 Pelargonium myrrhifolium | reverse complement strand
TTGAAGGAAGGTTGGAGAAAGGGATCAGCAGAATTAGGTCAAAAAAGGTATTTTTATTTTAATTACTTCACTTTTTATCACAATTCTTAACTAAAAAATGAGTAAAATATATATATATTTTTGTTCTAATATGATCATTTTTTTTTTTTGCAGAATGAATTGTTGTTTGCTGAAATTGAGTATATGCAAAAGAGGGTAAGAGTTCTTGCTGTTTTTTTTTTCATTTCTTGCTCAATATTTAATAAGCAACTACTCCCTCCGTCCCAACATGAGTGTCTTCCTTTTTATTTTGAGAATAATAAAATTAGTTAGTGTTGTATGTTTACTATTGTATCCTTATGATCATGTGTTGAGAGATTCTAACTAGCCTTTTATAAGGATATTATTGACAATTCATGCATAACTAACTAAAAAATGAAACAAGACAATCATTTTGGGATGGAGATTATTTTATGTTGTGTGTAAATGATTATGTTATGTAGATTTAGAGAACACTGTTGTTGAGCTACAAACGTGATATTACTGGATTAGACTGAAATTTGCTCGGTTTATTCAAAACATGCCATGTTTTTGCATTCTTGAATTGGTTGCGTGGAGGGCGTTTTGGTCTTTTTATCACGTTAACTACGTATTTTCATCTATTGTTTTAATTAGGGTTTTGTTTGTACACCTATAAATAGTTGTAGTGAACCTTCTAACAACTTGAATTTATGTTTGATGTTACTCTTGATTGCTAAAAGAAATTAACCAGAGTTTATTCCCTTTGTTCTTGCTAGTCGTTTGACCATCTATTTTAAATCACGGGAAAACTTAAGGGCAGAAGCTTAGTTATACAAAACCATTGAAAAAATGTGCAAGTTGAGTATGAGAACATCTAGACGAACATGAAAACAATAACGTCTACACATTTTCACAACCAGTTTGCACTCATTTATGCAAATAAGGTCGTGCCCTCGTTTTCACACTAGTTGTGTTGTTTAGTGTTTACATCATGTACATGATTTTTCACTCTATAAACCACAAAAATATTAACATTATCTTTATACCTTGTGCAGGAGATTCAGCTGCAAAACGATAACATGTATCTTCGAGCAAAGGTCTTTTCTCTAATATGCTTAACTAGACATTTTCATAATCAGTCTTCAATATTTTTACCGTTATCACAACTTTGAGCGCTTATTTGTGCAAGATGCAAAACAACTATAATACATTGCACGAAAACACGGATATTGCGAGGGAATTTGTGCAAGAACTGTAAATTCTTGTTGTGATACATCTTAACGACATATATAAACAGTCGTTGTGTATATGTTATTCTCAGATAGCTGAAAACGAACGAGTTCAACACGAGCATCAACAGCAACAAACAAACTTGATGCAAGAAAGTGGTTATGATCATCAATCCTATGACAGAAACTTCCTATCTGTAAACCTTCTTGAACCCAATCACCAATTCTCTCGCCAGGACCAGACCCCTCCCCAGCGTGTGTAAGCTTATTCTATATATATATATATATATATATATAAACACTTCAATCTCTATATCCATCATTATATTGACAATATCTATAAATTATAATGTGTTTTTGTTTCTTGAATTTTTGCAGTTGATTTGTGGAGATGTTGCTGTGGTTTTCTATTGCTGGATTTGTATTTTTGTTGGTATTTTTGGATCTGTTATCTGTCAAAGAGTGGAATTTATAGTTCTACACAAATTATAGGCAGAGCTTGCAGGTTATTTGATGTTCTTTAGTACTTTCTCTATCAGCATTTTATTAACTATGTTATTTTATACAAGGATTTATGTGTCTTTTATGTTAATTCAAATTACTGTGGTAAGTAACACAGTTTCTGTAAGTTTATGTTTTCTTTTCTTCTTCATATATTGCTTTTGTTATGTACTAAATACTCTCTCCGTCACAAAAATGAGTCGTGTTCCTGCATGAATTGTCTGTAGTATCCCCATAATAAGTTAGTATTGTAACACGTGATTACGAGGATATAAGAGTAAATATATTACGCTACTTTTTGTTTAATTTTCCTTAAGACATGGTTCGTGTTGGGATTTGGAGTTTGTTTAGAAAACCTAATTTGTTTAGAAAAGAATTCCTAGGTTATTAGGCAGTTTTTGGTTTTGTGAAAACATATTCTTCATGAAAAGTGTATGTTACTTTATTAGATTAAGTTTTAATAATGTAATAGAAAAAACTCTAATTGTCTCATATAAATACAAATATTCATGTAATTTTGATACAATAAAAAAAAATGGTTAGAGAGTAGGCCGATGCACGAGGAGCACTGAGAGAGCCGAAAATACGGTAAGAGCACACACAAAGAGGCGAGGAGCCCGTTTTCCCTTTGTATGAATCTTAGAGAGATCAAGGAGATCCGTTTTCTATTATTGTGTTCGTGTAATTGAATGTTTTGTTAATTTCAACGTTGACGATCTTAAAGGCAAAACTTTGGCGTCGTGAGTGACATTAGAGTTCTCGGCGTAAGAAGCCTGATTCTCCATCCGAGCCAAATTTACCTCAACTTTCATAACATTATTACACATGTTATAGTTCTATACAACAGTAACAATATGTATAAAACAAGGTTGAACAACTATAACCCAAATAGATATATAAATATGTATTGATAGAGTAATATACAACAATATGTCCAAGAGCTATTGTAATTGTCCCTTAAAAATATACCTCCTGAAGGCTAAAGACCCTGACTCTACCCTGTATTTGATAACACCTTCATCTATATAGTTTTCTAAGCAAATATCATTCTGTAGATCAAAGAGTGTGAGAAGAGACTGAAGCCTAACCTTCTTCTCTCCGGTCTCACACGCTGTATCGAATATGTATAGTCCTGGAATGAATTCATACACGAGGGAGAGACCGAGAACTTTGTTCTCGTCACCCTGTAACTCTACATCTACTAATGAACTTGTTCGACAAATTTACATGTTGAGTCCACAAGTTTCGTACCTCCGGGAAGCCAATCTCGAGCCATGGCTTGGCTGGGCCGCTGAAATGGAGAACTGCAGCATTGTCTAGTACTTCTCGGGGGAGGTTTGGGGATCGATGGCCTAATCCGGTCACGTGCCAGGATGGATCAATGGGATGGACGTGACCCTGGAAAGCAATCAGGGTTGGTGGAAGTGCCCCCGGATGCCATAGTGTGAATCCCGAGTTAAGGCTCTGCGAAACAAAAACAATTGTGATATTGAGTTTAATCTGATAAGTGGACTAAGTCGGGAGGCAAGGCAGACGGGTTACTAGGATTCCTTAAAACTGTGAGGAAATGTGAGAGAATTGAGTTTAAAGAACTAGTGTGAAAAAACATGAAAGCACTTGATTAAGCAGAGGAGACAATAATAGATATGATGGAACAATGGATCGAAAAGAGTTATGCTTAAGGTTTCAAGTAGCCGACCCAACATTGTTTGAGAAACAGCTTAGTTGTTGTATCTTGTAACTAAACTACGAGCAAAGGATCTCAAAGAGTTTTGCTGAAGGTTTCATGTAGCCGACCCAACATTGTATAACAAATGGCTTAGTCGTTGTATCTTCTATCTAACATACAAGAAAAGAAACGCAAAGAGTTTCGCTTAAGGATTCATGTAGCCGACCTAACATTGTTCAAGAAATGGCTTAGTTGTTGAATCTTCTAACACGGAAACAAAAATGCAGGCATTTTGATCAAAAAGTATAGATAACCAATTCATGTAGTCTAAGAAAGATAGTGCTTACAAGTTTTAGCCAATGATGATAAGAAGTCGTAATGTTGGTCCTCCTCCAGGCTTCAAGATCAAAGACATTCATCCCAGAAAGCCACGCGCAACGCTCCTCAAGATGATCAAAGTTGGATGATATGATCGGGTGAGAAAAATTCAAGTAGTCCTTGTATTTACTTCCCGTGCAGCAGTTGTGTCCACGCCACGAGCCAACAACTGCACCAACGCTTTTCCCATTGAGATCCAGTTCGAACAAAGATGAAATGTCTCGTTGCACTACAACATCATCATCCAAGAACACAATCTTCTTGAGTTCGGGGAATAACTGCAGCTCATAAAAAGTTAGATGACATATCAATCTTACTTCAAATAGCTCACATTTACATGAAAGTGCAGAGTATGTAATTACCTCAGGAATGTAAATTCGAAGATGGTTCATAAGGGAAAGGCAGCTGGGGCTTAGAGACTCTATGTCTCTTCTGTGATGAGCCCATATTTGTCGATGAATCTCTAACATTTCTTTAAGTCCATCGTTAACTTCCTCAGACCAATCGTATTGGTGCAATCCCTTAACTTCCACAACTACTGATTTGACAGAGTTGGTTGCAAACCACGCGTGCATTGCAGTATAAGTCTTCTTGTCAGTGACTATGTGAAACACCAGTTTTTCGGGATTGATTGAATGTTGAATGGTCGAAGAGACAACAACAGAGGCAGCAACGACATTATCCGTGAGGAGAACCACGTGGTGGAAGGAAGGGTCAGTAAGGCGAAAAACAGATTCTGGTGAAGGTAATCGAGCTCGAGCCACAGCATTTACTGCATATTCTTCGGCCAACCTGAGGCAAAAACAGTGTAGACTCTTGGGGACACCATGTGAAGCTAAATGCCAGTAGATTGATTCTTGTCGCTTGGCTAGCTGAACATTGCGCTCCATCCTCAGTAGCTGCATATTCATTATCAAGAAAAGAAAATGAAAAACACAATCATCATCATTTAAATAACCAAATATGTATTATGCACAAACAACCTCTCCTCCCCCACACCTATCAACACAAGGAAACAGAACCAAACAACCCATCAATTTGATACAAAACCCGAGCAAGTTTAAATCAATGTGCAATGTATATTCGACGAACTGAACTGATTTATCAGCATAATCGTAAAACCAAGTCACCCTATGGAAAGCCTATTCTACAGCAATATTTCATCCCTATGCCAAACTTTATCAGAACAAATGTGTGACTTTGTTGATTAGAAAGGATCCTCCTATATATCACTCTTTACATGAGATTGTAGGAGCATTAATTATAGGTCAGCACAATACATCAGCAATAATGAGTGTATAGATCTGCCGAGTACTCCCTCCGTCCCAAAATGAGTGTCCATAAGCATACGCATAAGAATATATTTTGACGGAGGGAGTGATTAAAATGCTGATAACATAAGCATACATTTTGAAGATTTCAAGTTTCAACTATTCCAAAATGAGTTAGTTGTTGAGCAGCTATATAGTGCCCCAAATAGACTCAAAAGAACAATATGTTTACCAACTAGAAATGAACAAAACTGATAGAATGATAAGTGAAAAGTGCAGAAAGCAAAACAGTAAACCAACCGAACCTTCAAGGCACATGTTAAATGCCACGCGAACGTTAACATGTTCACAGTTAGTCTAAAATATTTTTACTTTTCACGAACAAATAGTGAATTACTTACTCACTGTTCGTGTATAACATTTTTACGGTTAGTCTACAACACGTTCACTCCCAACGTTAGCTCATGTCATTTAACATGCAAGACAAAAGGAGTATATATAGTTAAAGAAATGATACCATTTTCTTGGTCTTGAAAGCAAAGGCCTTAATATCTTGTCTTTTTGATGTCATCTCCTTCACAAGCTCATTGAATGACTGTAATGAACCCTCTTCCCCATTGTCTCCATCCTTTGCCTCCAGCAATGCTCTAGTCAGTTCATCTCTCAGCTTCTTCACATACATGCATCATCACCACACATTTTCATTCATCAGCAATTTCCAACCCTTGATTTCACCAAACCGTGTTGACATATAAATGACGTAGTCACATGTGAAACAAAAAGGTTTTCCAGTTCATGCATATAATCATCATGACTGTCTCTATTCTAAAAGTGAATTTTTTTAGTGTTGGGGTCATCCGAAACCTAAGAAGCATTTGTGTGAGCTCGTTTTGCATAAAATAGATTGACTACTTTTTGAGAAGAGCAAGATTAATCAAACATTTTACATGTAAAACCTGAAGCCATATTCAAAATCGACATCATAAACGAGCAGGTTCAAATTAGATATTTCCAACTTGAAACCTCAAAAACACACGAACGAAAACCCGAATGGTCAACCTCTAGGTTTCACATAGTTGTGGAAATAGCAATTGGACCCACCAATTATTGAAAATTTTCCTTTTGTACTATATACTGTATATAATAAGGTCAAGTGGACTTATTGCATCACAACTGGCCACGTGTCAGAGAATGGGAATAGTGGATGTAAAATACCGACACTTCCTAAAATTGCGCTTATCCATGGACTTGAACAGTATATAATTTCCTACCACGCAAGTGCCACGAGCTATTTTCTGGTTATTACGAATGTGCCATTCTTTAGTTTTCTAGAAAATGCAAAAAGTTTTTTTTAAGATTAGTAGTCGAAAATATGACATTCTTTTAAAAACTATGAATTTATTAATGGCTTCATTCTCACAAATTTATTTAAGTGAAATTTATGTACGTTTAATTTATGCTTAAAACCAAAAAATTAATCGGAATCTTTTTAGAACCAAATTCATATCAGTATTTGCAGTTTAAACTCAAACTGTCGCATATCAATTTTTTTTATTCTCCATATTAAAATAAAGTATGAGTTTCAAAAGTTAATTGAATGGGAATAATGCTATTTTTAGTTTTTTTTCAAGAATCAAATGTAACCTTTATTTTAAGACAAATAAGATATAACTTACTAGTGTCACGTATAAACAAATAACATGGCCAAAAATGTTCATATCAAAATAACATCCAATTGAGAGTGAGCCAAATAAAATAAGATTGAAAATGACAAATCAACATATAAATATTTCTTGATTTTTCAAGAACCTTAGACGTAAAAACTAAAAGACAATCATGAAAATGAAAGCTCATAAAAAATTAAAACAAGGAGGAGAAAAATTCAATTAATTGGAGTCATGAGTCGGCTCTCAATTTAACAGTCATATATGTGTAGACAAATTTGTAAACACAAGTCGCTCTCCATAATTCATTTCTTTTCTTCGATGTTTTGTTGAATTTTATACAAAACATTACTCTCGTAAGATAATATAAATGTTTCTGATTTATGTTTTATAAATAGAAAATAAAATAAAATATCAAAAAGCATCAACATAAAATTCCAAATCCACTATAATCCTAGACAAAAAACGAGTCACAAGAATTGCTAGCTTGTAATTCACTCAACTACCCCCATAACCCCACACGTGTACTTTCAGTACACCATATCATCCCATTCAATACTTGTACATGTATTTATTGGATAAAGTTGTTGTCATAAAATATTTTTTTTTTAAAGTACCACAAAAATATATGATATACTACTATACGTAGTCAAGCATTTATTCATACAAACAACCAAAGGATAGATTGTTTATTTAATACGTAAAATATGAGAGTTTTTTCTAGAATGTTGATTTGTTTTTCTATCTATTTCCATTTTGAACATTAAGTCATAAAAAAAAATTCTTATTGCAAAAAAAAAAACATTAATCTACAAAAATAATAAGTGTGTCATTTAAAAAAATTAAATATGCATAAATTATCAATAATATTTATATAATACTATGTAATTTTTTAAAACATATATTCACAAAAAATATATATATATTAACTAATTTTTTAAAAAATATATACAGTTATACTTATATGAGAACACTTGTTTTGAGAAAGAAAAGTAGCTATGTAATACTTTTTTGGTCCTAAAATTAGTTTTCTCGTTTTTATTTTTAAAATTATTAAAGTTATGTTAGTCAGTGTGATATGTATTTTAACCAATTTAATGTATACTAACTAACTTATTATCAACATGATATAACCAACTTTCTATTTTTGGACGGCTTAAGTAATAATATAGAAGTTGACGTAAATTTACGACCAAATTAAGGATAATTGTGTAATTACAAGAAAGTGCTTACCAGTGATGTGTCACTCCCACTCAAAAATCTCCTTCCTATGCAATCTGCGTTTTCCAAAATATAATAAACATATACATATATTATAAATAGAGAAAAAATAAATTCAGCTATTACTATAAGAAAAATAGCGATCCGCGACCAAAATTTTTGTCATAAATTACTAAAAATTCTGCCACAAAATTCATTATGTAATAAAACTATAACATAATGATTTTGTCTTTACTCATATTGTCACGAATGTTTGTAACACAAAAACTGCAACAGATTTTGATAAAAATTCATAATTGTGACGAAAAATATAATTTCAATCAGAATTTACGACGGAATTGTGACGAAAAATATGATTTCTATCACAATTTGTAACAGAAAATTTCAGTCGTAGATTTTCGTCGCAACTTTTTTGTAGTGATATTAATATATTTGTCTGAGTCTCTCAGTCACTAAAGTGATGCCACATCGCCGATTAACACGCATACCCGCCCTAATAAGTTTGTGGCGGAGTGCCGTTCGGATTCATTTATCTTAAATAAAAATTTCAGCCAATAAATCAAAACTGAGATTCCGACCCTCTTATTTATATATATATATATATAGTTCAGTTAATGATAAAAAACACTTGAAAATAAAAATGAAAAACAAGAAAATTACCGAGAGAAGAAGAGCAAACAGTGGACGATTCAAGCACCAAAAACGCAGTTCTAACGAAAAGGAAGGGCAATAAAATCCCAAGCATCAACACCGCCGGCAACACCGTCCGGCTCCAAATCCGCCGGCTCGCCACCGCCGATCCCTTCCCAACACCGCCGCCGCCGCCGGATGCGGCGGCGACGGCGCTGGATATGGGGAGTCTCTTAATCCCCGTGGCGGAAATATAGAACTTCATTCTCCGAATAGCATTAACAGAACCTCCAAAAAACAATCCATGAATCGAACAGAACAGAACAGATCGCGTAGCTGCGATTGTTTGCTCAGAGAGCGAGATCTGAATAATAAGCTTGAATCGAAGACGGCATTGAAAAATTGAGGAGTGTTCGCGAGAGAGACGAAGAGGTCGAAATCGAATCTGAAGCAATGGAGTGATTTGAGATCACGCTGTTGCTTGTTGCTTGTTGCTGTTGCTCACTCACTGTGTTTTAGTGTGAGCTATATTTATTGCATATATATATATTTTCCAGGAAAAAAATAAAAAAGTTTGATATTTAATGAATTATTTATTTTAATTTTTGTTTAATTTAAATTTATAAGGAGGGACAGAGAGAGAGAGCTAAAGCCAAAAATGAAGCCGCGTTTAAAGCCGCGGGAAGTTGTGGGAATATACAGTGTGTGTGATACTATATAGTAATTTTTATTTTTGGACCGACTCTTATGTATTTATTTAATTCGGTAACTTTTTTTTCTTTTTCTTTGACATTTGCTATGATTTGGGCTTTTTTCTGAAAATGACATCACCGACAGGTCGAGATGACGTATTTGTATAGGTGTGTATAGTCAAAATACGAGTTTTATGTTTAAAGGTTAGCTCCGAGTTTTTAAAACTCTATGGCATAATTAATCGGTCGACATGTGACATGCACGATATATTCAACACGCATATTTAGAGTAGAGTTGTAAATTGGTCTTTGTATCATGACAAGCGTGTTGGTCTATGGCATAATTAATCGGTCGACATGTGACATGCACGATATATTCAACACACATGTTTAGAATAGAATTGTAAATTGGTCTTTGTATCGTGACAAGCGTGTTGGTATATGACATGTGATGTGTGTTAGATAGTATTGTGTCAAACGTATTGGTTCTATTATGTAAAATGTGTTGGATTGTGAAGCGCACAAATATGTTTCAACGCGACACGCACGCATGAATTGTCAGTTGTAAAGAGATTCACGTGCAATTACCTCTAAATTTTAACGCAAACAATTTTCAGACATGTTTGTAGTGATTGTGTGTGTTTTTATGTGGTCCATGAATGTGTATTTCTTGTCACCCACCAATAGAAACACAAAACCGACAACTAAATTATGATTATTGATGTGCTGAAAACTTAGCTTAGTGTACATATCGTTCTCATGCACATTTACTTGTTTTATTTTTTTGAACAAAACACAAAGTGTCATTAGTGCAACACTTGACAACTCAAATATCACTTTTTTGTTATTAACATTTAAAATTCAAATCGTACTTAATGCAATTCTCATGAAAAGTTTTTTCTCAATGCTATATAATTAAACAATAATATGATTACTTAGGTTACATTAAATTTGAAGACTTGAGATTGCAAGAGAATGTAGTATTATGGATATGTTCACCACTTAATTAGTCTTCTCACCATTCATCACATAATCAAATTTCTAGTCATATAAAAAAAAATTATAACTTAACGTATTTATCGTGTCTTTCAAAAAATACGGTGTACATTGAAATTTTAAAAAACAACGAGAGAACCTAAAACTCTATAGTTTTGTTTTCCTTCTCTTACTAAGAAAATCACAACTAGCCTTATCTTGGTAGTGGATTGCCCGACTTCAAGGGTCTTAACCCTTCAAATAACACTCGCAACAAGTTACAAAATTAGAGTTGATTCAAGCTGAAAGGAAAAATCTATGATACACAATCCTAGTAATTCATTGAATTTTTTCTTAAAAACAGCTACGAAAACTAAAAAAAAATCTAGAAGATAAACATTCTAAAGCGGAGTTAGAGAACAAAAGTTCATCACAAAATAGAATTGTGTTTGTGCATGAAGCGACTTAATAATTAGCATTGTCAACATACTAACAGGAAATACACATAATTTTTTTTTTTGTATTGTTGAGAAAAAGTATTGTTTTTATTAATCAAAATTGTCATTTAAGCGATTACATGGTAGACATAAAATCTAACCTATAATCCAGACCCGTTTTACAGCTAGCGTCCCGTTTTACCGGTTGTGAACTCACAAGTCTCTTAGGCTAAAAATGTCTTTAACCAAAGCGACTAATCCATCTTCCCGACAACATGGAATTGGCCCACTTTGGCGCACCAAAAACCTGATGTTTTTCGACCCACGTCATCTCTGAATACAAACCATGACGGACTCTCTTCCCCTACGGTACCACGGCGAACTGGTAGCGGGATGCCAGCCCTACCCGTCTACACTCCCTACTCCAGTTCTTGAGCCATGAAAGCGTCTCACGAATTGTCATTGGTGACATAATCATCTCCCCTTGACAATTCCAATGGCGGAAGTTCGACCTTGCTCTGCTCGTCCATAAACGAAACTTTGTCTAATCTAATTTTACTGTTAAACCCAAAAACTTATACTATAATGACTTATTATAATAGTTTGGTTAACAAATTTGTCAGAGTAACATATCATAGTTTTGCACTACAATCTTCTTTGGCTTCATAATATGTGACCCACAACCATAGATGCAAGCAAGTATGTATCCAAATCACAAAAACTTGAAGTGAACACATTAAATGGAGGCTAAAATTAAGTCAAAGTTAGAATTCATTTCTTGACATTGATGAAACTAACATGGTTCATATTTGAGCTGAGGAGGCAATCACATGGTGTTTAGTTAATAAAAGATGTGATGCCACTCCTTTTGAACACTTGCTTCAAATGGCCCCCACAAAACTCCATTTTCATGCCTATGGTCCACCTTAATTTCTGCCCTACCAACATGCAATTTGGGTCCATGATGGACAATGTCACATACATATGATTGATGGTTTTTAATGTACCAACATCCCATCTTTTGCAAATGAAATTGTTCATACAATGTATAAAAATAGATTTTTTTTTTATTTTTTTTTATTTTGAGATTAGTGAATTTTGAACTATGAACTTAATCAATTTTATTGGGTTTCAAACCCCAAATTTGTGTATGTTGAGCTTCTAAATTCAAACGCAACGGTCACTTGGGGAAGAGAGGTAGAAGAAAGAAGAAACGATGTCGTA
>JAYMTK010003763.1:0-11892 GCA_036897405.1 Pelargonium myrrhifolium | reverse complement strand
CACAAATCTCCTCAGCCTCCTTTCCAGTGGACTCAGTTGGTTTCTCATGGATTTGAGCTTCTGGTTCAAGATGGTTGTTTGATGAGGTACTTGGATCTTTGGTGGTCAGTCTTTGAGCCTCCTGAAATTGAGAATATTGCAGTAATGCTCACAACTAAATATTTTGAAGGGAAGCACGTACAATTAAAATTTGTTACAATTAAGTGACACTTCTTTACTTGAATACATGATGGTGCTTATCCAAAAAATTCCATGATACATTTTGCAGGCAGTCTATTATTTTTCTTAATCCTATTGTAAATTTGTAATGATTTAGCTTACTTGTTCATTTGAACTTATGTTGCCAAATGAGTGTCCTTATTTCTATTCTAATAAAAATTAAGAAGTTAGGTAGTGTGATATATTTACTCTCGTATCCTTATGATCATTTGTTTGTCATTGACAATTCATGCATAACTAACTTACTAAAAAGATGTAAATGAATGAGAGAGGGAAGGAAATGCAGAGCATGAAGAGAGACATACCATTTCTGAAAAGATGTGTTGTATGGTAGTGTTGAGGTCACCATTCCAATGCCAACAACCCCAGCCAGTGTATACACTATGTAGCAATGGTGTGATTGTGATTCCTGGAGAGAAGGTCCTTATATTGGGGCACTCACTCAACATTATATGTTTCAATTTAGGGAATTTGAAGGTGTAGTTATAAGCTGTGCAGAAACTTGTGAGCCTTGGTAAGTCTGTAAGTTGCAACCACTTCAATTGGCTGAAAATAATAATCTCATCTTCTTGGGATTGGGATTTGGAGTGATGATCAGCTGCCACTATTTCTTCTATCATTTGGCATCCACTTATTTTCAGCCACCAGAGTTGCTCCAAACTTGCAGCTGCTGAGGACGGTATTAAATTCATCAATCCACCACAGTCCGTCACAGTCAAATCCATTAGCAATTTGAAAGATATTGAGTCTAAACTCGTCAGACGGGGACATTTAGAAACATATAGCTTGGTAAGTTTCTCAAAAATTGGGATCAATGGCGAGTCTTCTTTGCATATATACTTCAATTCAGGCAAGTTGAAGAGATTTAGATCTGTTAAGTGAGGAAGTAGTACTGGTGGCCCCTCTCCTTCATATGGGAATATCTCTTGAAATGAGCTGTTCTTTACTTCAAGTGTTTCCAGTTTCAAAAGTTTGTAGAGAAACTTGGATGGAAAACTAACAGTTGAGGACTCATCACCATCAAATTCGATTATAGTTAACTCTCTGAGTATCAGGAAATGATCATAGTGCCTCGTCAGCATCTTCATGTCCTTGCTTCTTATTGCCAACGTCTCCAAGTTGGAAAACAGCTGAAAAACCAAATTTGTGATGATAATTTCATAGTGAGTTAGCGACTCTTGTTGTATACGTACTTAGAAAAGTAATATGAAATTGACACTCATCACACATTTACAGGACTATAGGCAAGAATGGTGGCTGAACTTTGAGGAAAAAATCAAAATTAATAATACAAACGTTACTTAAAATTATTTTGATTTGCAAAAACGAGTAATTAAGATCATTTATTCAAAATTTTCTTAATTACTTATTTAAGAAATGATGGGAGAAAAAAATTAAAAACTATGGGAGACAGTACATACCTCTTTAAATTGATTTTCCGTGGAGTTTAGCAAGTGGAAAATAGATAAATTGTCACAATCATACACATGTAACTTCTTCAGTACTGGCCAATCCAATGTATGTTTCTTGGGATAGAAGCACTTGGCTTTTGGTAGCTTTGTAAGATTCAATTCAGCCAGTTTAGAGAATATAAAAGCAGTATACACTTCTTCTTCAATTACTTCCTTATTCTCATTGTTAGAATATAATCCCTTAAAGCAGGGAATTAGAATATCAATCCCTAAATTAGGGATATTGTCTACCCTAAATTAGGGATGTTGTCTACCCTAAATTAGGGATGGTGTCTTCTCAATGTAGTATATAATGGGCATTGCCCTATATGAAAATACACACTGAAATTCTCTCAATATTTTTCACACTCATCATCAACATCAACTATTGTTTCCACTCCTTCGCAATCCTCTACTCGTAGCTTCTCAAGTTGTACACTTTGAGCCACAAAAACTGGAAAAACATGTTTCAGACTCTGACATTTGCTGACATCCACCTCACATAAGTATTCAAAACTGAGAACTTTATGGAAATCCCTTCCCCATACAAACCTCAGTTGTGGTAGATTATACAAATGCAAAACTCTTAACTGCGAGACTGTTGTGATATTATTTGTGATCTCTTTCAGATTTAGCTCCTTTTGGACTTCAAATACTTCTTCTAATGCATCACAGAAACGTATCTGGACTTTTTTCACACTCTGAATTTTGCTCAGCATAGTATATGGAAAAATCCTTAATAGCTTTGCACAGTTACTTACACATACATCTTCCACTTTGCGAAATGAATCTTCTTCATTGGGTTCACTGTCCCATATAGTCTTGATGTTATCCAACTTGTAAATATTCAATTTCTTCAAGCTAGGAAAATGGGCCTGTAATGTTTACACATTCAAATGCGACAGTCATAAACCTTAACTTCATCAAATATAAATGCAAGGTATTTAAATACGAGTATGTTAAAATTACTAATTTTTCATAGGAAAAGTCTAAGTGCGCAGTCACAATTGCACAAGTGCACAGACGTAAGAGAAACACTAAATTTATAGTAGAGTGACAATGAAATGTCTAAACAAACATTAAAGATTTGTGTCAAAAATAAAAAATGTAGACAAACATTGAAACATGTTCGTGAATTTTTGTGTGTGTGCGCGCGCACTTAACTCTTCCCTTTTACATATTATACTTGCTAAGTTCCATAAATTAAACTAAACTGGATCATAAATAAATCAATAAGTCACAGCAAAATAGAGAAAAATAAATAAACCTTTTCATTGAAGAGAAGTTGTGTGTCATTGCGAGTGTTCTCATTTGAGCCCATTTCTTCAACCCCCGAGTAGAATATTGTGAGTTTGGGCAATTCTTCAAGACAAAGTTCGCTTAATTGAGGAAATATGATTGCATCTGTTGCTACTTCTCCTTCTTTCTTTCCAACTATTTCCTCCATCATCACACAATTTTTAACCGTCAATGTTTGAAGTCGAACAAGACCCAAAGTAATAGAAGGAGTGAATAAATACTTCAAGCTACCACATTTATCTACACTCAATGTCTCCAAGCTAGGAAAATTGACCTGTAATGTTTACCCAATTTAAATATGGTTGCTATTTGATTTCATCATAAATTGACAAAAAAGAGAAATTTACAAATCACAAACTGTAATTTTGCATATATATATATATATATATTACACTTTGTAACTAAAGTGACATTAAATCATACATAAATGACATGCAATAGGAGAGAGGGAAATGCATCAACCTTTTCATTCAAGAGAGGTTGTATGGCAGTGTGAATGTTCTCGTTTGAGCCAGTTTTTTCACCTTCTGAGTAGAATGTTGTAAGGTTTGGCAAATCCTCAAGATAGAGACTGCTTAATTGTGGAAAGATGATTGCATCTGCTGTTGTTTCTCCTTCTACCTTTACAACAATTTCCTTCATCACCAAACAACTTTTAATTATTAGTGTTTGGAGTCGCACGAGACCCATAGTGATGGAAGGAGTGAACAAATACTTCAAGATACCACAATTTTCCACCCTCAATTTTTTAAGGTTTTTGAAGCTTAAAATTTCTGGACGAAATTTTCTCCATAGGCAACCCAACTTTGGTAGATCAACTAAGCTCATCGCAATAAGCTGAGGTACTAGACCATTATGCTCTTCATGAATATCAAATTTGTCAGGTGCAACAAAAACCTCTTCTAATAAGTCACAACAATTTACATTCAGTACTTCTAACTTCCTTGACAGCTCCAACAAATTGGATGAGAAAACGCTCACCAGACGTGAACACTTTTTCACCTCAAGTGATTTCAGATTGCAATAGGACTTCTCTGGAAGTAATTTGCCATCCCATATCTCTGTCAAATTAGAGATTTCAGACAATTTCAATTCCTCCAGCTTAGGAAATGAGACCTGAAAATATGATCAATATATTCTATTATAAATCGATAACACACGCACACGCACACATATATATATATATGTAAGATATTTGAATTAACTTAACTTGAACAGAAATATGCGTGTGTATTACAGTTAGAAGCCATGCGTGCATGAAAACTAATATTTATACTATATATATATATGTCCAAATTAATGTTTACATACGTACAAGGGAAGGCTTTGACTTCAAACCAACCAAGTAGGCATTCATGGGATTAAGGAGATAGGCATAAACTTTCATATTCTTTCAAGTTACTTGATTTGGAAAGAAATTAACAGATGTTACCTCTTTGAAAAAAGGCATGGAAGAGCTAGGTTCCTCTTCCTCCGGAATGATTTCTTTGGAGTGCGCATCTGTTTCCAATAACTTGGCACAAGAGTTGAAGCTTATGATTTGTGGTAGACATTCTAGTGATAACTTGCGTAACTGAACAATTTCTATCTTCTCATTAGCGTTAACATTAACATCTTCTCTGCTCTTCCTGGCCACTATTCCCTTCAATATACTGCACTTGGATGCTTGGAGTTCTTGAAGGCATGGAAGGCCTATGGCCATGGAGAAAGAAAACAAGCTCTCCAGCTTGTCGCAATCTTCCACATTCACTGTTGTCAATTTGCGGAAGGAGTCTTGCATCAACCGACCATAGCAGATTTTCTCTAGCTTCACTAGATTACTTAGATACAATGACTCCAATGCAGGAAAGACCCTTTGCTGTTTGAGCTCCACATTTACGATGAACTGAATCTCAAAATCCGTTTGGATATTGAGATGTTTCAAGTCTGTAAAACCATCCCCATCTAAATCTGGAATAATATTGCAAATGCCCTTTAGATCTTGTAGACATAAGGACTCGGTTTTCTTCAGCAACCTGTTGACCCCATTCTGCAAGACTAGCATATCTCCTGCAAGTTTTCTCGAGATTCCTTTCTTATCAATCTCAGAGTTCATAAAATTAATATCTCCTGCAATTATTCTGAATCTTTCCAATTTTTCAAAGTTCAAATCTTGTGAAACAAGTTTGGCGTCTTGAACTTCTATTTCTAAACTGCGCAGTTTAGGCAAATGTTTCAACTCTGCAAGACTGACATTACTGCTTCTTTCACTATTGCTGCTATGGCACTGTTTGGCCTCCCATCTATTAAAACTCTCCCTCATATACAATTCTTCTAATTGGGACAAACCTGCCAAGAGGCCCGCAGGAATTATTTGGAGTTTGGAACAACGGGTAAGATCTAACAACCTCAGCTCAGACAGTTGCCCTATTTCCCTTGGAAGCTCTTTAATATCAGAGCTGATAAAGCTCAGTACTTGAAGTTTCTTCAATTCTCCAATCATAGATATGTCTTCCAGATTGGTACAAAAATCCAAACATAATGTTTGGAGATTTTCAAGAAAGGAAAGAGAAGAAGGCAATCTTGAAAAACACAACTTTGTCATGTCTAAGACTTTAAGTTCTCTTGTCCTTTGAAAGAAAGCATCGGGGATTGTTGATGAGGCATTTGGAGAAAATCCACGAAGGAATAAGAACTCAAGCAATGGACATTCCAATCGTTCAGGCAGACAAGAGAAGTCACGACAGTCATCAAAAGCCAATGCAGTACAACTTCGAAGTATATCTTCCTTTGGCCATCTAATCAATTCGGAATCAACATCTCCTACAGCAAGCATATTTTGATTTTTCCGTGCTAGTGAGATAGCAACACCTCTGACAACATCGTGTATTTCTATGATATCTTCGTCGTCACCATCTAGCAATAAGCAAGATGCTTTGAGATCAAGGATCAAAGCATGCAGTTTATTTCTTGCTTCTTCCACTGTCACCACATCTTCATCAAATAAACTCCAACCCCAACCATATTTCAACAAGTCAGTCATAAGAAAACCACTCCCGAGTAAACCACATAGCAAAAACAGCAGCTTGTGTGTTTCTTCCAAGTGTTTGTAGCTGATGTACTCCATGGCAGAGTTAACAATTTCATGCATTTCTCTGTTGTTCATCTTTTTTAGCTGTTTCAGGGCATCCTTCCACGCAGGCAAACTTGGACGGCTTGATAGAGATGCTGCTACCGTGACAATCAGAACCGGCAAACCAGCACATCTTTTGGCAATTCTTTTGCCTACATCAAAGAAAGCAAGCTCTTTAACAACATCAGTTGTCTTCTCTTCAAACAATCTCCACGCTTCTTCTTCTTTCAAAGCACCAAGATGAAAATCTTTTTTAGTACCCATTAAAGATAATACACTTTGGAATCTCGAGGTGAATAACAGTTTGCATCCCAAATGCTCAACGCCAAAAGGAATTCCCACATTTTCCAAGTCTAGTTTTTCCCAAAGATCATCTAAAATTATAAGAACCTTTCTCTCCTTCAACCTCTTGTGTAGGCGGCCGGCTCTTTCAGCTGCACTTGACTCCTCCAGTTTCAGGTCCAACTTTTTTGCGATTTGTCCTTGTATTTCTTTCAGGTCAGGCGTCTGGGTCACCAGTGCCATGACAATTTCGTCAAACAATTTCTCTTCAGCAGCTCGTGAAGCAACTTGTTTAGCAAGTGTGGTCTTTCCCATGCCACCAAGACCGTACACCCCAATGGAATTCTTATTGGCATCTTTTAGTGTCTTCATGATCTCTTCCAGAGTTGACTTTCTCGAATCAAAGGTTAAGTAAGCTTCAATAGACACGGTTGACATTGCCCGGTGAACTGCATGATCAGAAATTGCACTGAATTGGTTTGCTTCTGCCGTAGCTTCAACGATCTCTAACTGTTTCTTGCACGCTTCTCTGCTTAACTGATAATGGGAAACTACGTTTGGACACAACCCGATCAAACACCTCTTTTTTGCATTTTCTTCATATAGTTCCATGATATTTCTTGCTTCCAAACTGATTTTCTCAGCATCATTCTGCCAGCTCTCGACCTGGCTTCTGATCCTCTCGGCGTTCCTTTGTGCAACAAGAATAGAATGGCTCTTGTCATCTCGTACATTGTCGAGCTTCTTAACCTGTGCTTTGAGGTCGGCCAAATTCTTCTTGTGATTCCACAGGTATCCAACATGTCGGACAATGGCACCTAGAGAGTGGTCGAAAATGGTGGTAGCAATGGAAGTAGCAAATTCAGCTGCCATTTTATATCTGTATTTGAAGATGAAAAAATATATGAAGAAATTGCACTTTTATACTAAAAGTAGCCAGAACTTATATCCAAGTACCAAACAAAAACAAAAGTATTTTTTCAAACCAAATAACTAATTACGTTCAAGCGAAACCAGTTGACGAATAAAGGTAAAACTAATATGTTTCAAGGATGGGAAAGAGACCAAATGAAACCACAGGATATATTACGAGATCCAATACTAGTGTTTCTTTTGTATCACCAAACACAAAAATGTTTCAAAACTTGATATTGCATTCCATTTCATTGTAGTTTAACTATAAAGTGGCCGATAATTAAGCATATATAAGAGGGGAGTGGGAGATTCAATTACCTCAGAGTGACTGTTAGATAGAGAGAGCTGCTATGTGCTGTATGTATATTGAACCGATCCACCTACGGAACACAAGGTAACAGTAAAACAGAGATCACTGATCAGAAATTGTTGCTTGAAATTGAATCAAGTATGGGGAAATAATAATGAGGATGAGCAATTTACCTTAATATGAATAATGCTCTTGCTGGGATCACAATACAAACAAGCAGATAAAAGTAGGAAATGTTACCCTGAAGATGATCAGTAATGGGAATGATGTCAAGAGCTGCTGAGAATGAATCACAATACAAACAAGCAGATTACCCTGTAAATGAATTATAGGAATGATGTCAAAAAGGTGCTTGAGAATGAATCACAATAAAAACAAGCAGAAAGAAGCAGGAAGTGTGCTACCCTGAAAATGAATAATAGAAATGATGGCAAAAGATGCTGAGAATGAATCACAATACAAACAAGCAGAGAGCATAAAGTACTGTTACCTAAATCAAGTTTGAGCAAAAGACTGACTATAAATATATATATCGGCACTAAAATATCTTACTGTGACAAGATAAATATGAATTGTGAAAACTTATTACATCTAATTAGCATGCCACTGGATGAATAATTTGCCATAGGAACTTTCAAAATAACATTTGACACTTGAGATATAGGCATTTGAGCTTCAATAGCAAGCAAGTTTGGAAAAATAAATACTGATCAATGCCAAAATAATGGAGCAAAGAAATTAGTAGGACGGGCACATGAAGAAGAAGAAAAACGACGTGTAACAAACTACGCAAAACACTCAGCTCGAGACAAAGGCAAAACGAGCAAATTTTATTAATATAAGAAACTTCAAGAATGATTCTTACTTTTAGTGTTGGATTTGCTATAAATCCAAATATATAGTACTGCCACTTGTGGTTGTAGAAGATGGAGATCACTGGAACAATGAGCAAAAAATATATATATTTAGGAAGAGATGCACAAAATACTTGGCAAATTAAAGAAGCAAATTTTTAATCCAAACACTACCTGAGACAGGAATGAGAGGATCGAAGCCTAAAGATTAACACAGTCGTAGTCCTAAAATAAAAAAAAAATACCAGGATCAGAAAGTGTTGCTTGAATCAGGTTGTGAGCAATAACGTGAATGATAGCACAAAACAAGTATAGAGGGCTACAAAGGTTTACTTGAATCAAGTTGGAGCAAATTATGATGAAGAACAATGGATCACAGTGCAAACAAGCAGATAGCAGAAAAAATGTTACTTGAATCAAGTTGGAGCAATAATCAAAGATTATTTTTCAGTAATGAATTTTTCCAAGAGACTTGAGTCTTGTGCTTGTTTGGCTTTTCAAATAAATTTTCCCAAGAACCATATATAATATATTAAAATCACCTGTTGACCATGTCTATGGTTCAATCTGTGGTATATTTCAATTGAAACTGGTGCAATCACGTGATGTAAATTACTATAATAACTGTAATGTGTGTTTTGATGTTGTGTGAGGAAGGAACAGTCGTGAGGATTTTTCAAATTTTCTTGTTTCTTTAGTGGGTTTTTCAATGAACTTGAGTGCATGCTTTTTGTTTTTTGCAATGAATTTTTCGAGAACCATAAAATGGGTAGTGGGTGGGTAAACCAGGAATCAAATTCTTGGAAGGTGTGTTGCTTTTTAAGAAATGTTTTTAAATTTTTAATATTTGAAAAAAGAAGAGCCATTTTCTTTTACTTCAATCGAACTCAATGCATTTAGAAATGAAAATATGCAAGTGCACCAAAAAAAAAAAAAAACACAAATGTCAAGTGTATGTTCTATTTGGGTCTAGTGACTTGTCTTTGTTGTCTCATTTCTTGGCTCATGTGCAGGGCCTTTTGTATTATCTAACATTCACGTAAGGGGGAGTGTTAATGTATCCACATTGAAAGAATGTGAAGTCTGTCACCACTTGATATGCACGTTAGACTCTCCACCTATCAATTTAAGCTTTTGTGTTGGAGCCAAGTTAAACATGGTATCAGAACTGATTTTGATCAAGCCTTTTGACTCGTTTATGTTGCCTCCCTCTATAATCTTTGACCCGCTTGCAGATAGTCATGCATGCAGTGGCCCACGTATGGACGAAAATAGATATCTAGACGTGATCAGGGGAATGTTGAGCCCCACCAATAGAATAAAAATGTGACTCTTGCACATGAGGGGAGTGTTGAAGTGGGTGATGGGTGAAACACTACTAATAGCCCAATTATCAAATTTAACACAAACTAGCCTACATAATTTTTAACATCCAAGTATGACATAGGCTGAGTGTGCTTAGATTTTAGTTTCACTTTGCAATCACATGATAGATATTATAATTACCATAAAATTGATTCAAATTAGATTCTTTGATGGGAAATTTTTTAAGTCATATAGTCCAAATGATACATGTGCTCCAACTGGTAGTGGGTGGGTTTGCATACCATGAATTTATCCCTAACCTCAAATCAATTTGATGCTTTTAGGGTTAAAAAGTTGTAATTTATGATTTATTTTGTGCATGGTTGAAATTGGTTTCCTGCCCTTTATTTTTATAGATCAACTTGCATATATTTAGTGATAGAATATTTAACTACCAATCAACAATGTGTTTCTCAAATTAAAAAATAAAAGTGATCACGTGCATCTTCATCGATTTTGAAAATGATCCAATGCAAGCTCTTCAAAAAATAATTTATCGTTCACGCCCGATCTTGTCATGTTCTCTCTTCTCTGAAAAAGTGTTACATAAAAAAGTTGGGTAGTGTTCAAGTTAAAAAAAAAAAAATCTAAATATACGTTGAAGACTTGAAGTAGCCCATAACGAGGTGGCTCATTAGTTTGAGAGATACATATATCTATGAAATGTCTTGAATGGGGAGAGGCTATGGTAAAATTAAAGAGAGCATTTGTGATTTCGTTTTAGGAGATATTTTATTGATTTCGCTACAATTTTTTAGCATTGATTTTTGTGTTTATTAGGCAAATTTGGAGGCTGCATATATAAGTTCACATTTTCATTACAGTAAAGGAGAGAAATAAATTAAAAAAAGGTCCCTTCATATCAATGCTTCAACTTCAACAAGCAAGAAGTAGAGACCAGTTCAAGCATAACAGAAGACACAGTGAGAGAGATACCTGTATAGGTGCCATTGTGGGAGGCACGTTGCTCCTCTCTATGCATAGGATTCCTCGCGAAGGTGCCGTGTATTTGCTGATAGCATGTGCAGGACCAACTGGAAAAGTCGGAAATAATGTCAGAATCGTCTGAAAGTCGACTAGCTGAAACAAAACGGAAAAATGTCATATGAGGTTGTTTAAGCCTCCAAAATGCCGTTTCAGATATTTATTTTCAGTGTTTGTATTTAACACATATTTTATTTTTATTTTTTATATTATCCATGTGTCAATTCCTGACCAAACTGTAAAGCTAGAATCAGACGCACCTATTCTCTATTTATAAAAACTGCAATTATGCTGTTGTTATAAAGCCTATAAATTGGCTTTTCCATTTGTAATTCAGACAAAACATGAATTAACATTAGTATAATTCGGTTATAATTGTGTCTTTTACTATTAATTGTTGCGCCATAGCAACAATGTCACTTCCTAAAGAGAAGAATCTTAACTAGCAGCATATCTAGTACTGAAAAGGTAAATTCTGATTTGGTCCTTGAACTTTCGTATTTAGACCCAAATTTGCTCAAGTCCTTGAGCTTTGTTTTAATCCAAAATAGTTCATGAACTTTCAAAAACGACCAAATTGGGTCTTTTTACTCTTTTACATGCTAAAAGCCCAAAAAAGCACAAACAAGAATAACAACCAACACAACTGTACTCAATAGAAGGGAAGCCTGTCAGGCCAGCTAGCAAAAAATTGACCAAGACATAGAATAAAACTCATTTCCAAGAAGAAGAAAATGCTTAAAAAAAGAAAAAAAAAGAAAAAAGAAAAGCATAATGTAGAAGACTCGCCTGTTCTCTCAGAACTGGGTTGCTTCTGAAGACGCTAAGTTACGGATTTACTACCACTTCACCCATTTGAGTTGCTCCAAACTGGTAGCTGTTGAGGACAGTTTTGACTTTGTCAATCCATCACAACAAAATGAAATGAATGATACAACACATGAAGCAGCAAATTAGATAGGCCATCAGTCCAGTTAAATACGTACCTACAGCATCAATCCTTACAAATACAAGTGTTGTGTAGCATCTCAATGATCACGCAATCAATCATCCAAATCCATTCTAGAAGCAATGGCCTCATTTTCTTCTTCCAAAGCTTTT